>CM042412.1:152500-217500 GCA_023634145.1 Thymallus thymallus
GGACCAGGTTTCTGATAGAGGTGGAGGAGCAGAGTTATGATGGAGGACCAGGTTTCTGATAGAGGTGGAGGAGCAGGGTTCTGATGGAGGACCAGGTTTCTGATAGAGGTGGAGGAGCAGAGTTATGATGGAGGACCAGGTTTCTGATAGAGGTGGAGGAGCAGAGTTATGATGGAGGACCAGGTTTCTGATAGAGGTGGAGGAGCAGAGTTATGATGGAGGACCAGGTTTCTGATAGAGGTGGAGGAGCAGGGTTCTGGTGGAGGAGTAGGGCTCTGGTGGAGGAGCAGAGTTATGATGGAGGACCAGGTTTCTGATAGAGGTGGAGGAGCAGGGTTCTGGTGGAGGAGTAGGGCTCTGGTGGAGGAGCAGAGTTATGATGGAGGACCAGGTTTCTGATAGAGGTGGAGGAGCAGGGTTCTGATGGAGGACCAGGTTTCTGATAGAGGTGGAGGAGCAGAGTTATGATGGAGGACCAGGTTTCTGATAGAGGTGGAGGAGCAGAGTTATGATGGAGGACCAGGTTTCTGATAGAGGTGGAGGAGCAGAGTTATGATGGAGGACCAGGTTTCTGATAGAGGTGGAGGAGCAGGGTTCTGATGGAGGACCAGGTTTCTGATAGAGGTGGAGGAGCAGAGTTATGATGGAGGACCAGGTTTCTGATAGAGGTGGAGGAGCAGGGTTCTGATGGAGGACCAGGTTTCTGATAGAGGTGGAGGAGCAGAGTTATGATGGAGGACCAGGTTTCTGATAGAGGTGGAGGAGCAGGGTTCTGATGAAGGACCAGGTTTCTGATAGAGGTGGAGGAGCAGAGTTATGATGGAGGACCAGGTTTCTGATAGAGGTGGAGGAGCAGGGTTCTGGTGGAGGAGCAGAGTTATGATGGAGGACCAGGTTTCTGATAGAGGTGGAGGAGCAGGGTTCTGGTGGAGGAGTAGGGCTCTGGTGGAGGAGCAGGGTTCTGATGGAGGACTAGGTTTCTGATAGAGGTGGAGGAGCAGGGTTCTGATGGAGGACCAGGTTTCTGATAGAGGTGGAGGAGCAGGGTTCTGGTGGAGGAGTAGGGCTCTGGTGGAGGAGCAGAGTTATGATGGAGGACCAGGTTTCTGATAGAGGTGGAGGAGAAGGGCTCTGGTGGAGGAGCAGGGTTCTGATGGAGGACCAGGTTTCTGATAGAGGTGGAGGAGCAGGGTTCTGATGGAGGACCAGGTTTCTGATAGAGGTGGAGGAGCAGGGTTCTGATGGAGGACCAGGTTTCTGATAGAGGTGGAGGAGCAGAGTTATGATGGAGGACCAGGTTTCTGATAGAGGTGGAGGAGCAGAGTTATGATGGAGGACCAGGTTTCTGATAGAGGTGGAGGAGCAGAGTTATGATGGAGGACCAGGTTTCTGATAGAGGTGGAGGAGCAGAGTTATGATTGAGGACCAGGTTTCTGATAGAGGTGGAGGAGCAGGGTTCTGATGGAGGACCAGGTTTCTGATAGAGGTGGAGGAGCAGAGTTATGATGGAGGACCAGGTTTCTGATAGAGGTGGAGGAGCAGGGTTCTGATGGAGGAGTAGGGCTCTGGTGGAGGAGCAGAGTTATGATGGAGGACTAGGTTTCTGATAGAGGTGGAGGAGCAGAGTTATGATGGAGGAGCAGGGTTCTGATAGAGGTGGAGGAGAAGGGTTCTGGTGGAGGAGCAGGGTTCTGATAGAGGTGGAGGAGAAAGGTTCTGGTGGAGGAGAAGGGTTCTGATGGTGAAGCAGGGTTCTGGTAGAGGAGAAGGGTTCTGATGGAGTAGCAGGGTTCTGATTGAGGTGGAGAGTTCTGGTGGAGGAGCAGGGTTCTGATAGAGGAGCAGGGCTCTGGGGGAGGAGAAGGGTTCTGATAGAGCTGGGTAATCAAGGTTCTGGTGGAGGAGCAGGGTTCTGAGGGAGGACCAGGTTTCTGATAAAGGTGGAGGAGGAGGGTTCTGATGGAGTTGGAAGAAAAGGGTTCTGGTGTACATGGAGGCGCAGGGTTCTGATATTTTAAGGAGAAGAGTTCTGGTTGAGGCCCAGAGTTCTGATTGACGTGGAGGAGCAGAATTCTGATAGACGTGTAGGAGCAGGGTTCTTCCTGCCGGCGGCTATTAGACTATTTAATGCCTCACCGGGGTGCCGTGCCGTCGGCAACATGGACCTGGAACTGTTGGGGTGTTTGGACCTAGTTTAACAATTATGCATCCATCCATGAGTAACTCTGGTCTGTAATCCCTCATTCACTCAGGACTTATTTATTCATTCAGGTCTGTATATACATATTCATGTACAGTTGTTATATCATATCACGTGTAATATTGTAAGTAATTCTTGGACTGAACTTACGTAGTCATTCGCTCAGGAATGCATATTAGTATCCTGTCAGTTGTATCTTTTTCATTGCTTTTAGTATATTGAATGTGCTATACATGCATTTATCTGTAATTAAACCGTGCACTAAGGACTGTATTTTAAGGGAATTATTATTATTAACCTAAATTATATCATACGCACCTTGGAAAATTTCAGAAAATTATGTCATGCTTTAGAAGCTTCTGATAGGCTAATTGACATAATTTGAGTCAATTGGAGGTGTACCTGTGGATGTATTTCAAGGCCTACCTTCAAACTCAGTGCCTCTTTGCTCGACATCATGGGAAAATCTAAAGAAATCAGCCAAGACCTCAGAAAAATAATTGTAGGCCTCCACGTCTGGTTCATCCTTGGGAGCAATTTCCAAACGCCTGAAGGTCCCACATTCATCTGTACAAACAATAGTATGCAAGTATAAAAACCATGGGACCACGCAGTCGTCATATCGCTCAGGAAGGAAACGCGTTCTGTCTCCTAGAGATGAACGTACTTTGGTGCAAAAAGTGCAAATCAATCCCAGAACAACAGCAAAGGACCTTGTGAAGATGCTGGAGGAAACAGGTACAAAAGTATATATATCAACAGTAAAACAAATCCTATATCGACATAACCTGAAAGGCCGCTCAGCAAGGAAGAAGCCACTGCTCCAAAACCGCCATAAAAAAGCCAGACTACGGTTTGCAACTGCACATGGGGTTTTGAGAACTCGAGAAATGTCCTCTGGTCTGATGAAAGAAAAATAGAACTGTTTGGCCATAATGACCATCGTTATGAAATTTCCCCCCCGGGGGATCAATAAAGTACCTATCTATCTATCTATCTATCTTTGGAGGAAAAAGGGGGAGGCTTGCAAGCCGAAGAACACCATCCCAACCGTGCAGCACGGGGGTGGCATTATCATGTTGTGGGGGTGATTTGCTGCAAGAGGGACTGGTGCACTTCACAAAATAGATGGCATCATGAGGAAGGAAAATTATGTGGATATTTTGAAGCAACATCTCAAGACATCAGTCAGGAAGTTAAAGCTTGGAAGCATACTTCCAAAGTTGTGGCAAAAAGCATACTTCCAAAGTTGTGGCAAAATGGCTTAAGGACAACAAAGTCAGGGTATTGGAGTGGCCATCACAAAGCCCTGACCTCAATCCTATAGAACATTTGTGGGCAGAACTGAAAAAGCGTGTGCGAGCAAGGAGGCCTACAAACCTGACTCAGTTACACCAGTTCTGTCAGGAGGAATGGGCCAGAATTCACCCAACTTATTGTGGGAAGCTTGTGGAAGGCTACCTGAAACATTTGACCCAAGTTAAACAATTTAAAGGCAATGCTACCACATACTAATTGAGTTTATGTAAACTTCTGAACCACTGGGAATGTGATGAAAGCAATAAAAGCTGAAATAAATCATTCTCTCTACTATTATTCTGACATTTCACATTCTTAAAATAAAGTGGTGATCCGAACTGACCTAAGACAGGGAATGTTTAATTAAATGTAAGGAATTGTGTGAAACTGAGTTTAAATTAACTTCAACTGTACATATGTGATGAGTGATTCAAGATATGTAAACATAATTAAAGTGACTAAGATACCGTAGAATATTATATAATACAATTTATACATATGAGATGAGTAATGCAAGATACAAAAAACATTATTAAAGTGGCCAGTGATTTCTATCTATGTCTATAGGAAGCTCTGGTGTGATAGTGATACATAGATGAACGGCAAGGCACTGGAGTGATGAACCACCCGCTATATCTGCCTAGCCGGCTCCCCTCTCTCCGCTGGGATTCTGCTGACCCAGTTTCTGCTGTTCAATGTAAATAGTCCGGGTTGCCATTTGATTCATTGTTCAGCAGTCTTATGACTTGGGGGTAGAAGCTGTTAAGGAGCCTTTTAGACCTAGACTTGGCGCTCTGGTACCACTTTTTAATTTTTTTATTTCACTTTTATTTAACCAGGTAGGTTTTATTTCACCTTTATTTAACCAGGTAGGTTTTATTTCACCTTTATTTAACCAGGTAGGTTTTATTCCACCTTTATTTAACCAGGTAGGTTTTATTTCACCTTTATTTAACCAGATAGGTTTTATTTCACCTTTATTTAACCAGGTAGGTTTTATTTCACCTTTATTTAACCAGGTAGGTTTTATTTCACCTTTATTTAACCAGGTAGGTTTTATTTCACCTTTATTTAACCAGGTAGGTTTTATTTCACCTTTATTTAACCAGGTAGGTATTATTTCACCTTTATTTAACCAGGTAGGCCAGTTGAGAACTAGTTCTCATTTACAACTGTGACCTGACCAAGACAAAGCAAAGCAGTGCGACAACAACAACACAGAGTTACACAGTAAACAAACGTACAGTCAATAACACAATAGAGAATCTATATACAGTGTGCAAATGTAGTACAAAATGTAGTAAGATTAGGAGGTAGGACAATAAATAGACCATAGTGGTGAAATAATTACAATTTAGCATTAACACTGGAGTGATAGATGTGATGATGATGATGTGCAAATAGAGATACTGGAGTGCAAATGAGCAAAAATAATAATATGGGGATGAGGTAGTAGTGTGGGCTATTTACAGAAGGGCTGTATACAGGTACAGTGATCGATAAGCAGCTCTGACAGCTGATGCTTAAAGTTAGTGAGGGAGATAGGAACCTCTAGCTTCAAGGATTTTTTCAATTCGTTCCATTCAGTGGCAGCAGAGAACTGGAAGGAATGGCGGCCAAAGGAGGTGTTGGCTTTGGGGGTGACCAGTGAGATATACCTGCTGGAGCGCATGCTACGGGTGGGTGTTGCTAAGGTGACCAGTGAGATATACCTGCTGGAGCACATGCTACAGGTGGGTGTTGCTAAGGTGACCAGTGAGATATACCTGCTGGAGCACATGCTACAGGTGGGTGTTGCTAAGGTGACCAGTGAGATATACCTGCTGGAGCACATGCTACAGGTGGGTGTTGCTAAGGTGACCAGTGAGCTGAGATAAGGCGGGGATTTACCTAATAAAGACTTATAGATGACCTGGAGCCAGTGGGTTTGGTGACGAATATGTAGTGAGGGCCAGCCAACGAGAGCATACATATTAAAGATACTCTACATGTACACACTCGTAAACAGGCAATTATACACAGTGTAGCTCCTTATACTTATAGCTAGATAGCAACAGGCAGTAGTCCTTGATTCGGTCTTATGTAGCAAAATTAAAAATGGTGTTTTTTACATTGGTTAAAAGCAGAGACACAGAGCTACAACATGGTATGTCATAAACTGCAGTTAAGGAAACAATGGGAAAGTAATTCTGCTTTTGAAAAAATGGCCCTTTGAATGTTTTGGTACCTATTGGAGAGCTCTTCTTTGTCTCCACCCATTCTGCATCGTTCACACCCTCTTAAGCTTTAGCCCCACCCATCTCATTTCGCTCTCGGAGCGTTCAGAGTGCACATTTGACGCTCTGGCCAATGAGTAGGGTTGATCCGAGTGTTCTGAACTCACAACGGCAGTAAAGCCCCCAAGCTAACTGGCTAACATTGTCTGGCTTGCTAGCTACTTCCAGACACAAAATTGGGATTATGGTTCATTGTTTACCTCTGGATAACATGAAAACAGCCGAACCAGCTCTGCTTATGCTTTTTTGCCGACGTTTACTTACACCGGCCATATTCAACAGGTGTTGTGCGTTTGTAAATTCATCAGTTATTCTGCGCTCTGGCATACTCAGACTGAATTTATGAAGGCACCCGAAATGGTTACTTGCATAGTGGAGTCTTTTGTTAAGACATGTAGTTCACTAGTTAGGTAAAGAATGAACCATAATCCCAACTCATGACTTTACTAACCTGCATGAATCTGCAGATAGCTAACCAACCAGTTAAAATGTTAGTTAGCTAACATTAGGCTATAACTAGCCAAGCAAATGGCTCTGAGATACGAATAACAAGATCATACACGTAACATTAGCTTGTGAGCCAGCCACCTAACGTTAGCTAGCTAGTTAAACAATGAAACATAATCCCAACACATTACTTTATTACCTGCATGAATCTGCAGGTAGCTAACCAACCAGGTTCAATGTTAGCTAGCTAATGGCTCTGAGATACGAATAATAAGATTATACAATTTAACTTGAAAGGTCAAAACGTGAAATATCTGATATCTAGATTATTTTACCTGTATACTGTACATCATGCATGATGGACGCGTCTCTCCGTCACGGATGCCATGGTTTCCCTTAGTCTGAAGATGTAATCCGGAGACAGGTGTTTCTGCATCTCTTTAACTATCATACTCTAATTACACTGATTTTCAAACTCGATCTTCAAGAAAGTGGAGATCAACACTTATGCAGCTCCACTACACAATACATTTTTTAAAAAGCTGCTTTAAACAGCATTACCTACACATACTGACCAGCTCAAGTAGACAGAAGCCTTCTATATGGAAGACCAATCCGAACTCCTCTCTTGGCATGTCCAGCCCACTCATTATCTCATCCAATCATTGCTAGTGGGAAGGTTGTTGTCTTTTTCTGTGGCTGAACCAACTAGGCTCGTCATTTGTGAACTGGGCTGCCTTGGCCGAGTCTCCGCTGATCCAGCTCGAATTTGGCCCTGTTTTAAAGTGCCATTGGTGTGGTTCAGTTAGGGTTAGGAGGAGTGGGTTAACTAGCTGGTTCATGTGTCAGGTTAAGGTTAGAAGGAGTGGGTTAACTAGCTGGTTCATGTGTCAGGTTAAGGTTAGGAGGAGTGGGTTAACTAGCTGGTTCATGTGTCAGGTTAAGGTTAGGAGGAGTGGGTTAACTAGCCGGTTCATGTGTCAGGTTAAGGTTAGAAGGAGTGGGTTAACTAGCTGGTTCATGTGTCAGGTTAAGGTTAGGAGGAGTGGGTTAAGTAGCTGGTTCATGTGTCAGGTTAAGGTTAGGAGGAGTGGGTTAACTAGCTGGTTCATGTGTCAGGTTAAGGTTAGAAGGAGTGGGTTAACTAGCTGGTTCATGTGTCAGGTTAAGGTTAGGAGGAGTGGGTTAACTAGCTGGTTCATGTGTCAGGTTAAGGTTAGGAGGAGTGGGTTAACTAGCTGGTTCATGTGTCAGGTTAAGGTTAGGAGGAGTGGGTTAACTAGCTGGTTCATGTGTCAGGTTAAGGTTAGGAGGAGTGGGTTAACTAGCTGGTTCATGTGTCAGGTTAAGGTTAGGAGGAGTGGGTTAACTAGCTGGTTCATGTGTCAGGTTAGGGCAGTGTTCCCAGGTTAGTGGAGCCGAGCCATACTGCAACATGAGACAGCTTCAAATTGACTCTCTTCAGGTTTCCCCCGGAGCACTTTGGGAAGAATCTCGACGTCAGGAAAACTGACGGCCTCAGGAGAGAAGGTGACATTTACAATGAGTGTGTGTGTTAGTGAGTGTGGCTAGCCCTAAACCGTTAGCCTAGCGGCACTGCTGTGATTACCACAGGCAAAGTGTGTTTGTGTGTGTTTGTATTGCTTTAACCAGCAACCCAGCGTCTGTTAGTCCAATACATTTGCCATTATGCCAAAAGGTCTGACCTGTATAACAAGGTTGCTGGTGTTGTACTAAGGACCTGTGTGTTTGTGTGTGTATATGTGTGTGTGTGTGCATGTATGTGTGTGTGTATATGTGTGTAATGAGGTTTGGTTGGTTGGTAAAAACTGTAGAGGTGTGAAAATGGAGGCTCTTAACATTTCACTCTAAGCCTTCTAGAGCAAGAGCTGAGTCAGACTGGTGACCATTTCAGATGATTGAAAAGGTCCTAAAGACATCGATGTATGCCGTCTTCGACGCTCACAACACTCAGAGCTAGAGCACCATGCCTAGACCACTGCACCCTGCCTAGACCACCCACCCTGCCTAGACCACCCACCCTGCCTAGACCGCTGCACCCTGCCTAGACCACCCACCCTGCCTAGACCACTGCACCCTGCCTAGACCACTGCACCCTGCCTAGACCACTGCACCCTGCCTAGACCACTGCACCCTGCCTTGACCACTGCACCCTGCCTAGACCACTACACCCTGCCTAGACCACCCACCCTGCCTAGACCACCCACCCTGCCTAGACCGCTGCACCCTGCCTAGACCACTGCACCCTGCCTAGACCACCCACCCTGCCTAGACCACTGCACCCTGCCTAGACTACTGCACCCTGCCTAGACCACCCACCCTGCCTAGACCACCCACCCTGCCTAGACCGCTGCACCCTGCCTAGACCACCCACCCTGCCTAGACCGCTGCACCCTGCCTAGACCACCCACCCTGCCTAGACCACTGCACCCTGCCTAGACCACTGCACCCTGCCTAGACCACTGCACCCTGCCTAGACCACTGCACCCTGCCTTGACCACTGCACCCTGCCTAGACCACTACACCCTGCCTAGACCACCCACCCTGCCTAGACCACCCACCCTGCCTAGACCACTGCACCCTGCCTAGACCACCCACCCTGCCTAGACCACTGCACCCTGCCTAGACTACTGCACCCTGCCTAGACCACTGCAGCCTGCCTAGACCACTGCACCCTGCCTAGACCACTGCACCCTGCCTAGACCACCCACCCTGCCTAGACCACTGCACCCTGCCTAGACAACTGCACCCAGACTAGACCACTGCACCCTGCCTAGACCACCCACCCTGCCTAGACCACTACACCCTGCCTAGACCACTGCACCCTGCCTAGACCACCCACCCTGCCTAGACCACTGCACCCTGCCTAGACCACTGCACCCTGCCTTGACCACTGCACCCTGCCTAGACCACAGCACCCTGCCTTGACCACCCACCCTGCCTAGACCACTGCACCCTGCCTAGACCACTGCACCCTGCCTAGACCACTGCACCCTGCCTAGACCATCCACCCTGCCTAGACCACTGCACCCTGCCTAGACCACTGCACCCTGCCTAGACCACCCACCCTGCCTAGACCACTGCACCCTGCCTAGACCACCCACCCTGCCTAGACCACCCACCCTGCCTAGACCACTGCACCCTGCCTAGGCCACCCACCCTGCCTAGACCACTGCACCCTGCCTAGACCACTGCACCCTGGCTAGACCACTGCACCCTGCCTAGACCACCCACCCTGCCTAGACCACTGCACCCTGCCAAGACCACCCACCCTGCCTAGACCACTGCACCCTGCCTAGACCACAGCACCCTGCCTTGACCACCCACCCTGCCTAGACCACTGCACCCTGCCTAGACCACTGCACCCTGCCTAGACCACTGCACCCTGCCTAGACCATCCACCCTGCCTAGACCACTGCACCCTGCCTAGACCACTGCACCCTGCCTAGACCACCCACCCTGCCTAGACCACTGCACCCTGCCTAGACCACCCACCCTGCCTAGACCACCCACCCTGCCTAGACCACTGCACCCTGCCTAGGCCACCCACCCTGCCTAGACCACTTCACCCTGCCTAGACCACTGCACCCTGGCTAGACCACTGCACCCTGCCTAGACCACCCACCCTGCCTAGACCACTGCACCCTGCCAAGACCACCCACCCTGCCTAGACCACTGCACCCTGTTTAGACCACTGCACCCTGCCTAGACCACAGCACCCTGCCTAGACCACCCACCCTGCCTAGACCACTGCACCCTGCCTAGACCACTGCACCCTGCCTAGACCACTGCACCCTGCCTAGACCACCCACCCTGCCTAGACCACTGCACCCTGCCTAGACCACTGCACCCTGCCTAGACCACTGCACCCTGCCTAGACCACCCACCCTGCCTAGACCACTGCACCCTGCCTAGACCACTGCACCCTGCCTACACCACTGCACCCTGCCTAGACCACTGCACCCTGCCTAGACCACCCACCCTGCCTAGACCACTGCACCCTGCCAAGACCACTGCACCCTGCCTAGACCACCCACCCTGCCTAGACCACTGCACCCTGCCTAGACCACTGCACCCTGCCTAGACCACTGCACCCTGCCTAGACCACTGCACCCTGCCTAGACCACCCACCCTGCCTAAACCACTGCACGCTGCCTAGACCACTGCACCCTGCCTAGACCACTGCACTCTGCCTAGACCACTGCACCCTGCCTAGACCACTGCACCCTGCCTAGACCACTGCACCCTGCCTAGACCACTGCACCCTGCTTTCCCCAAACCATAACCACTTGGAATGAAAAACTGCATTTAACCCTTTGAGTAGTTAATGTTTTAACGCTGTAACGACGTGGAAAAATCTACGTTCTTCCAATTACGTCAAATCCCGAAGTGGAACTATGGGATCAAGTTACATAAACACACAAACACATAGTCATGTTGAGGTAGAACCTGTCTATAAGCAATCACTAGGTGTACTTCTGTTCTGTCTACGTGTTAGTGTAAGATAGTCTAGAATGTACCGTAAGTCCTCTCCACAGCTAGCTGGGAATGTCGCAGATGGAGCCATCCAATTGGTACCTTTTGTACAGCTCAATCGGTTTGTATGTTATCAAGCGAGAGGTCACATGTGTTGGCAAGGTAGAGCACCCTGGTTCATGTTCAGAAAGGCAGCGCTATATGCTAAGCTATTACACTGACCCCAGGTTATACTATGTAGGGTTATTTTGTGTGTGTGTGCATATGTGTACGTGTGTGTGTCTAAGCTTAGCCTACTATTACAAATGTATTTTCTCTGTGTAAGAAACAGAATTGATAGAGGGGTGTAATTTTCTAGTTTATAGAGGTGTGTGTGTTGTGACGGGCCTTGCCTGGAGCTAAAGACATTGAACGTTATTAAGGAGTTCCTGCTTCACTCCAGGCTAAAGCAGCTCCGCACCGTCTGACCACGCTTGAAATTACTACCTTTCATCATCATCAACACACACACACACAATACATTTGGTTAAAACACATGTTCATACAGACAGCATATGGATTAAACATGTCTCAGAACAGCAATTGGGCCTGTTTTCAGCGGTTGAATACAATTTCGCACCTGCATATGGTAAATCTGAATAACAACTACTGAGATGTGCGTTGGAAAGGTGTACATTTCCTAAGTCTGAATCGGGCTATAACTGAGAGAAAAAAACACAATAAGATGAACTTGTCAATTACCTTAAACAACCTATTATCACAACATCATTACCTTAAATATCCTATCATCACAACAACATTACCTTAAATATCCTAAGGGTAGGCAACAACACATCTGTCACGCTGATCCTCAACACTGGGGCCCCTCAGGGGTGTGTGCTCAGTCCCCTCCTGTACTCCCTGTTCACCCACGACTGCATGACCTATAGAGAGGAGGTCAGAGACCTGGCAGTGTGGTTTCAGGATAACAACCTCTCCCTCAATGTCAGCAAGACAAATGAGCTGATCGTGGACTACAGGAAAAGGAGGACCGAACAGGCCTCCATTAACATCGACGGGGCTGTAGTGGAGCTGGTCGAGAGTTTCAAGTAGATTGACGTACAGTAGATAGAAGTACATTGACTCAGTACTAGTACTCCTTGTATATAGTCTCATTAGTACCTGGTACCCCTGTACATTGACTCAGTATGGGTGCTTCCTGTATATAGTCACATTAATATCTGGTACCCCTGTACATTGACTCAGTATTGGTGCTTCCTGTATATAGTCTCATTAGTACCTGGTACCCCTGTACATTGACTCAGTACTGGTACTCCTTGTATATAGTCTCATTACTACCTAGTACCCCTGTACATTGACTCAGTACTGGTACTCCTTGTGTATAGTCTCATTACTATCTGGTACCCCTGTACAGTGACTCAGTACTGGTACTCCTTGTATATAGTCTCATTACTACCTGGTACCCCTGTACATTGACTCAGTATGGGTACTTCCTGTATATAGTCTCATTACTACCTGGTACTCCTGTACATTGACTCAGTATGGGTGCTTCCTGTATATAGTCTCATTACTACCTGGTACCCCTGTACATTGACTCAGTATGGGTACTTCCTGTATATAGTCTCATTACTACCTGGTACTCCTGTACATTGACTCAGTATGGGTGCTTCCTGTATATAGTCTCATTACTACCTGGTACCCCTGTACGTTGACTCAGTACTGGTACTCCTTGTATATAGTCTCATTACTACCTGGTACCCCTGTACATTGACTCAGTATGGGTACTTCCTGTACATTGACTCAGTATGGGTACTTCCTGTATATTGACTCAGTATGGGTACTTCCTGTATATTGACTCAGTATGGGTACTTCCTGTACATTGACTCAGTATGGGTACTTCCTGTATATAGTCTCATTACTACCTGGTACTCCTGTATATTGACTCAGTATGGGTACTTCCTGTATATAGTCTCATTACTACCTGGTACCCCTGTACATTGACTCAGTATGGGTACTTCCTGTATATAGCCTCATTACTACCTGGTACTCCTGTATATTGACTCAGTATGGGTACTTCCTGTATATAGACTCAGTACTGGTACTTCCTGTATATAGCCTCATTACTACCTGGTACTCCTGTACATTGACTCAGTATGGGTACTTCCTGTATATAGTCTCATTACTACCTGGTACCCCTGTATATTGACTCAGTATGGGTACTTCCTGTACATTGACTCAGTATGGGTACTTCCTGTATATAGTCTCATTACTACCTGGTACTCCTGTACATTGACTCAGTATGGGTACTTCCTGTATATAGTCTCATTAGTACCTGGTACCCATGTATATTGACTCAGTATGGGTCCCTCTATCAATTCTGTTTCTTACACAGAGAAAATACATTTGTAATAGTAGGCTAAGCTTAGACACACACACGTACACATATGCACACACACACAAAATAACCCTACATAGTATAACCTGGGGTCAGTGTAATAGCTTAGCATATAGCGCTGCCTTTCTGAACATGAACCAGGGTGCTCTACCTTGCCAACACATGTGACCTCTCGCTTGATAACATACAAACCGATTGAGCTGTACAAAAGGTACCAATTGGATGGCTCCATCTGCGACATTCCCAGCTAGCTGTGGAGAGGACTTACGGTACATTCTAGACTATCTTACACTAACACGTAGACAGAACAGAAGTACACCTAGTGATTGCTTATAGACAGGTTCTACCTCAACATGGGTACTTCCTGTATATAGTCTCATTACTACCTGGTACTCCTGTACATTGACTCAGTATGGGTACTTCCTGTATATAGTCTCATTACTACCTGGTACTACTGTACATTGACTCAGTATGGGTACTTCCTGTATATAGTCTCATTACTACCTGGTACCCATGTATATTGACTCAGTATGGGTACTTCCTGTATATAGCCTCAATAATGTTATTTTATTGTGTTACTATTTCCTTTTTTATTTAGCTTATTTTTAGTACTTTATAACTCTGCATTGTAAGTCAGCATTTCACGTTAAAGTCTACACCTGTTGTATTGGGCGCATTGGACAAATACAATTTATTTAGATTTTATTTAATTTGATTTGACACACACAGCCCTGGGTGGTAGGGTAATATGGTAATTTAGTCTCAGACCTGCTGTCTGGCAGAGTGTCACCCCACATTAACCAGCTACAACATCAGCAACACACACACACACACACACACAGAGACCCACACACACACACACACACTCCACAGCAGGCGTCAGTTAGATTTGGCTCTTTTGAAGATGAGCAGAAGTGTGGTAATGTTACAGCCAAGGGCGACAGACTGCCAACACACACACACACACACACTGTGCCTGTCACACCAGATCTACCTTTTCCCTAACCCTTTCTCTTGACTGTGGTCTGGGTTCTCCTACTACCAGGCTAGATAAGTTACTGCTAGCCAGGCTAAGCTAGTACCAGGTTATTTCTAGATAAGTTACTGCTAGCCAGGCTAAGTTAGTACCAGGTTATTTCTAGATAAGTTACTGCTAGCCAGGCTAAGTTAGTACCAGGTTATTTCTAGATAAGTTACTGCTAGCCAGGCTAAGTTAGTACCAGGTTATTTCTAGATAAGTTACTGCTAGCCAGGCTAAGTTAGTGCCAGGTTATTTCTAGATAAGTTACTGCTAGCCAGGCTAAGTATAGTACCAGGTTATTTCTAGATAAGTTACTGCTAGCCAGGCTAAGTTAGTACCAGGTTATTTCTAGATAAGTTACTGCTAGGCAGGCTAAGTTTGTACCAGGCTAAGTGTATATAAGTTACTGCTAGCCAGGCTAAGTTTGTACCAGGCTAAGTGTATATAAGTTACTGCTAGCCAGGGTAAGTTTGTACCAGGCTAAGTGTATATAAGTTACTGCTAGCCAGGGTAAGTTTGTACCAGGCTAAGTGTATATAAGTTACTGCTAGCCAGGCTAAGTTTGTACCAGGCTAAGTGTATATAAGTTACTGCTAGCCAGGGTAAGTTTGTACCAGGCTAAGTGTATATAAGTTACTGCTAGCCAGGGTAAGTTTGTACCAGGCTAAGTGTATATAAGTTACTGCTAGCCAGGGTAAGTTTTTACCAGGCTAAGTGTATATAAGTTACTGCTAAGCAGGCTAAGTTTGTACCAGGCTAAGTGTATATAAGTTACTGCTAGCCAGGGTAAGTTTGTACCAGGCTAAGTGTATATAAGTTACTGCTAGCCAGGGTAAGTTTGTACCAGGCTAAGTGTATATAAGTTACTGCTAGCCAGGGTAAGTTTGTACCAGGCAAAGTGTATATAAGTTACTGCTAGCCAGGCTAAGTTTGTACCAGGCTAAGTGTATATAAGTTACTGCTAGCCAGGGTAAGTTTGTACCAGGCTAAGTCTAACAAAGGATCTCCCAAAGAGTCCTGTCAAAATGCTCCATTTAAAAGTTGTGGTTTTCTTTTGGACCTGAAAACTATTATAGTAAGTAGACATTTTTGTTGCCCAGATATGACAGGTGTGTGTGTGTGTGTGTGTGTGTGTGTGTGTGTGTGTGTGTGTGTGTGTGTGTCTGTGTGTCTCTGTGTGTGTGTGTGTGTGTGTGTGTGTGTGTGTGCGTGTGTGTGTGTGTGTGTGTGTGTCTGTGTGTGTGTGTGTGTGTGTGTGTGTGTGTGTGTGTCTGTGTGTCTCTGTGTGTGTGTGTGTGTGTGTGTGTGTGTGTGTGTGTGTGTGTACTGCCCCAGGTCATATCTGTGGCTGGTAGAGCCCAGCACTGCAGCATGATCCCTCTGCCTTTAATTAACCATATTAACATAAACACTCTCTCTCTCTTCGTCTCCCTCTCCGTCTATCTATCTAAATCTCTCTTTCAGTCCGACTCTCCCCTCTCTCCCTCCCTTTCTCTATTTCCCCATCCCTCTCTTCCTCCCTGTCTTCATACAACAGTGCTGTTAGATGACCGCAGGCTATCCCAACCAGCTGTATTAAACATGAACTAATCAACCACATACTTTCACACACAATGTGCCTGTCACACCATATCTATCTCTCCTTCACCATAGTGTGGTCAGTCGAGTGTGGTTTCTTAGTTCAGATGGAGAGCCTACTATAAAGAGAGGTAAGGCTGCTAGGCTACTATATTATATAGAGGTAAGGCTGCTAGGCTACTATATTATATAGAGGTAAGGCTGCTAGGCTACTATATTATATAGAGGTAAGGCTGCTAGGCTACTATATTATATAGAGGTAAGGCTGCTAGGCTACTATATTATATAAAGAGAAGAGGCTGCTAGGCTACTGTATTATATAAAAAAAGAGGCTGCTAGGCTACTATATTATATAGAGGTAAGGCTGCTAGGCTACTATAATATATAGAGGTAAGGCTGCTAGGCTACTATATTATATAAAGAGAAGAGGCTGCTAGGCTACTATATTATATAAAGAGAAGAGGCTGCTAGGCTACTATATTATATAAAGAGAAGAGGCTGCTAGGCTACTATATTATATATAGAGAATAGGCTGCTAAGCTACTATATTATATAGAGGTAAGGCTGCTAGGCTACAATATTATATATAGAGGTAAGGCTGCTAGGCTACTATATTATATAAAGAGAAGAGGCTGCTAGGCTACTATATTATATAAAGAGAAGAGGCTGCTAGGCTACTATATTATATAGAGGTAAGGCTGCTAGGCTACTATAATATATAGAGGTAAGGCTGCTAGGCTACTATATTATATAAAGAGAAGAGGCTGCTAGGCTACTGTATTATATAAAAAAAGAGGCTGCTAGGCTACTATATTATATAGAGGTAAGGCTGCTAGGCTACTATAATATATAGAGGTAAGGCTGCTAGGCTACTATATTATATAAAGAGAAGAGGCTGCTAGGCTACTGTATTATATAAAAAAAGAGGCTGCTAGGCTACTATATTATATATAGAGGTAAGGCTGCTAGGCTACTATATTATATAAAGAGAAGAGGCTGCTAGGCTACTATATTATATAAAGAGAAGAGGCTGCTAGGCTACTATATTATATAAAGAGAAGAGGCTGCTAGGCTACTATATTATATATAGAGAATAGGCTGCTAAGCTACTATATTATATATAGCAATAAGGCTGCTAGGCTACAATATTATATATAGAGGTAAGGCTGCTAGGCTACTATATTATATATATAGAGGTAAGGCTGCTAGGCTACTATATTATATAAAGAGAAGAGGCTGCTAGGCTACTATATTATATAAAGAGAAGAGGCTGCTAGGCTACAATATTATATAAAGAGAAGAGGCTGCTAGGCTACAATATTCTATAAAGAGAAGAGGCTGCTAGGCTACTATATTATATAAAAAGAAGAGGCTGCTAGGCTACTATATTATATAAAGAGAAGAGGCTGCTAGGCTACTATATTATATAAAGAGAAGAGGCTACTAGGCTACTATATTATATATAGAGAATAGGCAGCTAAACTACTATATTATATATAGCAATAAGGCTGCTAGGCTACTATATTATATATTGAGTTAAGGCTGCTAGGCTACTATATAATATATATAGAGTTAAGGCTGCTTGGCTACTATATTATATATAGAGATGAGGCTGCTAGGCTCCTGTATTATATATAGAGATAAGGCTGCTAGAATACTATATTTTATAGAGAGAAGGCTGCTAGGCTACTGTATTATATAGAGGTAAGGCTGCTTGGCTACTATATTATATATAGAGGTAAGGCTGCTAGGCTACTGTATTATATGGAGTTAAGGCTGCTAGATTACTGTATTATATAGAGTTAAGGCTGCTAGGCTACTATATTATATATAGAGGTAAGGCTGCTAGGCTACTGTATTATATGGAGTTAAGGCTGCTAGTCTACTATATTTTATAGAGAGAAGGCTGCTAGGTTACTGTTTTATATAGAGGTAAGGCTGCTTGGCTACTATATTATATATAGAGGTAAGGCTGCTTGGCTACTATATTATATAGAGTTAAGGCTGCTAGGCTACTGTACTATATAGAGTTAAGGCTGCTAGGCTACTGTATTATATAGAGTTAAGGCTGCTAGTTCACTGTATTATAAATAGAGTTAAGGCTGCTAGACTATTATATTGTATATAGAGTTAAGGCTACTAGGAAACTATATTATATATAGAGTTAAGGCTGCTAGGCTACTATATTATATATAGAGTTAAGGCTGCTAGGCTACTATATTATATATAGATGTAAGGCTGCTAGGCTACTGTATTATATAGAGTTAAGGCTGCTAGGCTACTGTATTATATATAGAGTTAAGGCTGCTAGGTTACTGTATTATATAGAGGTAAGGCTGCTAGGCTACTGTATTATATAGAGTTAAGGCTGCTAGGCTACTATATTATATATAGAGTTAAGGCTGCTAGGCTACTGTATTATATAGAGTTAAGGCTGCTAGGCTACTATATTATATATAGAGGTAAGGCTGCTAGGCTACTGTATTATATAGAGTTAATGTAAATAAATATCTTATTTACATAAGTATTCAGACCCTTTGCTATGAGACTCTACATTGAGCTCAGGTGCTTCCTGTTTCAATTGATCATCCTTGAGATGTTTCTACAACTTGATTGGAGTTCACCTGTGGTGAATTCAATTAACTAAACTTGATTTGTAAAGGCACACAACAGTCTATATAAGGTCCAACAGTTGACAATAGACTGTTCTATCTAACGTCCAGACCATACACTCACACAGACACAAAGTGCATTTACGGTAAAGGTTGGGAAAGAAGAGTTCATGCACCTTTTTATTTCTGATTACAGAATAATTAGTACCCTTCCCCAGAGACACAGATCTGGGGAAGGGTACCAAAAAATGTCTGCAGCATTGAAGGTCCCCAAGAACACAGTGGCCTCCATCAATCTTAAATGGAAGAAGTTTAGAACCACCAAGACTTCCTAGAGCTGGCTGCCCGGCCAAACTGAGCAATCGGGGGAGAAGGGCCTTGGTCAGGGAGGTGACCAAGAACACGATAGTCACTCTGATAGAGCTCCAGAGTTCCTATGTGGAGATGGGAGAACCTTCCAAAACGACAACCATCTCTGCAGCACTCCACCAATCAGGCCTTTATGGTAGAGTGGCCAGACAGAAGCCACTCCTCAGTAAAAGGCACATGACAGCCCGTTTGGAGTTTGCCAAAAGGCACCTAAAGGACTATGAGAAACAATGTTCTCTGGACTGATGAAACCAAGGTTGAACTGAATGCCGAGCATCACGTCTGGAGGAAACCTGGCACCATCCCTACGGTGAACCATGGTGGTTGCAGCATCATGCTCTGGGGATGTTTTTCAGCGGCAGATGAATGGAGCAAAGTACAGAGAGATCCTTGATAAAAACCTGCTCCAAGGCGCTCAGATCCTCGAGACTGGGGCGAAGGTTCACCTTCCAACAGGACAGCCAGAGCCCGGAATTCAACCCGATCTAACATCTCTGGAGAGACCTGAAAATATCTGTGCAGCAACGCTCCCCATCCAACCTGACAGAGCTTGAGAGGATCTGCAGAGAAGAATGGGAGAAATCATGTAATCGTTGCCAAAGGTGCTTCAACAAAGTACTGAGTGAAGGGTCTGAATATTTATGTAAATGTGATATTTCAGATTTTTATTTTATAATACATTTGCTAATATGTAAAATAATATGTTTTTGCTTTGTCATTATGGGGCATTGAGTGTAGATTGATGAGGGAAAAAAACAATTTAATAAATTTTGAATAAGGCTGTAATGAAACAAAATGTGGAAAAAGTCTGAAAACTTTCCGAATGCGCTGTATATATATATATTTATTCGGGGAAGAAGCACCTTGCTCTTACTTGCTGGATATAAAATAGGCTGCAACGTTCACAATGAACTGGCGGGGAAGTTTAAATGGTGAGAGCTTCTCTGGTGTGATGTGATTTGCTGGTGGTAAAAATACAATAAACGCAAATCCTCTGTTCTCCCCAATGTTTATGTTTACAATGAAAAGTATTACATCAGAATACAAAATGCTAAAATTATTACAATCAAATGTATGAATTAAGTTAGGTAATGTTTTACTATTAGCCTAATTTGCTAGATCAATCCTTTGATCTCCTGGAGCTCATTAATGATAGGGTTAGGGTTAGAGTGGCAAGGAGTGGCAAGGAGTGGCAAGGAGTGGCAAGGAGTGACAAGGAGTGGAATGTTATCTAAAGAGACTGGTATTCAGGCTAAAGGTCCTTGTGTGGATGACTGCTATAATTACAACTAACAGGAAAGGTATACTTAGGTAATAATGCAGTATTCCATTAAGAAGAGGTTGCATTGACCTCTTCTAACCTAACCCTAACCCTAAGCCTAAGCCTAACCCTTACCCTAGGTCTGAAGAAATTATGATCCGAACCCTAACACTAACCCTAACCCCTAACCCTAACCCTAACACTAACCCTAAACCCTAACCCTAACCCTAACCCTAACCTAACCCTAAGCCTAACCCTAACCCTAACCCTAAGCCTAAGCCTAACCCTAACCCTAAGCCTAAGCCTAACCCTAGGTCTGAAGAAATTATGATCCGAACCCTAACACTAAACCTAACCCTAACACTAACCCTAACCCTAACCTAACCCTAACCCTAACCCTAACCCTAATCCTAACCCTAACCTAACACTAACCCTAACCCTAACCCTAACCCTAACCTAACACTAACCCTAACCCTAGGGCTGAAGAAATTATGATCCGAACCCTAACACTAAACCTAACCCTAACATTAACCCTAAGCCTAACCCTAACCCTAACCCTAACCCTAACCCTAAGCCTAAGCCTAAGCCTAAGCCTAACCCTTACCCTAGGTCTGAAGACATTATGATCCGAACCCTAACACTAAACCTAACCCTAACCTAACACTAACCCTAACCCTAAGCCTAAAGCTAACCCTAACCCTAACCCTAACCCTAAGCCTAAGCCTAACCCTAAGCCTAAGCCTAACCCTTACCCTAGGTCTGAAGAAATTATGATCCGAACCCTAACACTAAACCTAACCCTAACACTAACCCTAACCCTAACCTAACACTAACCCTAACCCTAACCCTAACCCTAACCCTAACCCTAACCTAACACTAACCCTAACCCTAACCCTAACCTAACACTGACCCTAACCCTAGGGCTGAAGAAATTATGATCCGAACCCTAACACTAAACCTAACCCTAACATTAACCCTAACCCCTAACCCTAAGCCTAAGCCTAAAGCTAACCCTAACCCTAACCCTAACCCTAACCCTAACCTAACCCTAACCCTAACCCTAACCCTAGGGCTGAAGAAATTATGATCCGAACCATAACACTAAACCTAACCCTAACCCTAACACTAACCCTAACCCTAAACCTAACCCTAACCCTAACCCTAACCCTAACCCTAACCTAACACTAACCCTAACCCTAACCCTAACCCTAACCCTAACACTAACCCTAACCCTAACCCTAACCCTAACCTAACACTAACCCTAACCCTAACCCTAACACTAACACTAACCCTAACCCTAACCCAACCCTAACACTAACCCTAACCCTAACCCTAACCCAACCCTAACACTAACACTAACCCTAACCCTAACCCTAACCCAACCCTAACACTAACCCTAACCCTAACCCTAACCCTAACCCTAACCCTAACCCAACCCTAACACTAACCCTAACCCTAACCCTAACACTAACACTAACCCTAACCCAACCCTATCATCAAGTTTTCAGATGACACAACAGTAGTAGGCTTAATTACCAACAATGATGAGACAGCCTACAGGGAGGAGGTGAGGGCTCTGGGAGTGTGGTGCCAGGAAAATAACCTCTCACTCAACGTCAACAAAATGAAGGAGCTGATCATGGACTTCAGAAAACAGCAGAGGGAGCACGCCCCTATCCACATCGATGGGGCCGCAGTGGAGAACATGGAAAGCTCCTGAAGATCTGAAATGGTTGAGGTCGGGTGATTGTGGAGGCCAGGTCATCTGATGCAGCACTCCATCACTCTCCTTCTTGGTCAAATAGCCCTTACACAGCCCTTGTCCTGCTGAAAATCAAATGATAGTCCCACTAAGCCCAAACCAGATGTGATGGCGTATCGCTGCAGAATGCTGTGGTAGCCATGCTGGTTAAATGTGCCTTGAATTCTATATAAAAGTCGGCGACAGTGTCACCAGCAAAGCACCCACACACTACCACACCTCCTACTCCATGCTTGGATGCAGAGATCATCAGTTCACCTACTCTGTGTCTCAAAGATACGGCGGTTGGAAGCAAAAATCTCACATTTGGACTCCAGACCAAAGGACAGATTTCCACCGGTCTAATGTCCATTGCTTGTGTTTCTTGGCCCAAGCAATTCGACAATGAAGGCCTTATTCACGTAGTCTCCTCTGAACAGTTGATGTTGAGATGTGTCTGTTACTTGAACTCTGTGAAGCATTTATTTGGGCTGCAATCTGAGGCTGGTAACTCTAATGAATTTATCCTCTGCAGAGGTAACTCTGGGTCTTCCTTTCCTCTGTCACGGTGTGGGGTGTAGACAGACCAAGGCGCAGCGCAGTTGTACTGGAACATAATGTTTATTCACTTAAACTATATTCAAAACAACAATACAAGATAATGTACTTACTAGTACCGAACTAAACAGTCCAGGTACATCCAATGACACTCTCTATAATGAACCACACAAAGGTGTGGTACATCACTACTTAAGTAGAATCCCCAATTAGAGACAACGCTTAGCAGCTGCCTCTAATTGGGGACCCAACACAAAACATAAACAGATCTAGAAATACTAGCAATCTAGAAACACAAGCAATCTAGAAATACTAGATCTGTCAGACTCTGATCATGGCTAAATAGAGGAGCCAAAAGCCTCCCTATGGCCAGAGCCTGACAGTACCCCCTCCTGACCGCGAAACATAAAGAAAAACAAAAAAAATAACATGGGGGGAGGGTTAGGGAGGGAAGATTAGTTTTGGTGGCGGTTCTGGCCCCTGCGAAGTGGACTGGTCTGACAACCGGTCCTGGAATGGGCAATGGTGTGGTGCACGACTCCGGCCAAGGAGCAGGGCAGACGACCGGACCTGGACGGGGCACCGGTAGAGCGGACTGCTCCGGCACTGGAGCGGAGCAGACAATTGGTCCCGGACTGGGCACCGGTGGAGCGGACTGCTCTGGCGCTGGAGCGGAGCAGACGGCTGGACCTGGACTGGACACCGGTGGAGCAGACCGCACCAGCACTGGATCGGGGCTGGACGGCAGATCCTGTTGATTCCCCGGTCCAGTGGACGACCCCAACCTCGGAGCAGGGCTGAATGCCGTGCCTAGCCTAGGCACCGACGCAGAGGAGAGTTCCAGCCACGAAGCTGCGCTGGTTGCCAGGTCCTGGACTAGGCACTGGCACGCTGAGGAGCTCCGGCTCCAAAGCGGGACTGAACGCCGTGCCCAGCCTGGGCACCAGCGCAGAGAAGTTCTCCAGCCTTGTAGCTGGGTTGGCTACCGGCCCCGGACTGGGCACCGGTGGAGCGGACTGCTCCGGGCCGAGGACCCTCACGGGGACTCCAGGATCTGGACCGTCATGTAATGCTCCGGGCTCTGGACCCTCACAGGAGGCTCCGGGCTCTGGACCCTCACAGGAGGCTCCGGGATCTGGACCGTCACGGGAGGCTCCGGAATCTGGACCGTCACGGGAGGCTCCGGAATCTGGACCGTCTCTGGAGGCTCCGGGCTGCGGACCGTCACTGGAGTCTCCGGGCTGCGGACCGTCACTGGAGGCTCCGGGCTGCAGGCCGTCACTGGAGACCCTGGGCTGTGGACCGTCACTGGAGTCTCCGGGCTGCGAACCGTCACTGGAGCCTTCGGACTGCGAACCGTCTCTGGAGGCTCCAGGTTGTGGACCATCACGGGTGGCTCCGGGTTGCGAACCATCACTGGAGTGTGGGGGCGCACCGGTGGTCTTGTGCGTGGAGCCGGAACTGGCCTTACCGGACTGGGAACAGGCGCGGTCGGGCTGGTGCATGGAACCGGCAACGGAGTTTGGCGCAGCCGTCACAGGCTCAGAAGCCCTCTCCCTCTCCCGTTCTTTAAACAGAGGAGACAGCCGCTCCTTTACGAGTGTCAATCTGCGGCCGAAGTCTTCCTCCTCCTCCATCCTCTGAAGGAACGGGTCCGGCTGCGTCTTGAGAGGAAGAGCCATCCAGGCTCTCCACCACCTCGCTTGTACTTCCAGTGGCCGATCGAAAAATCCCTCGGGAGTCTCCCTATTATGGACCGTTGGAAGAGTAAGTGGTGGCTCTCCTCCTCTTCCCGATACCGACATGGCTCGTTAACTCATCCATCAGATAGAAGATACAGGGGCTCCTCGACTCCTCCCCAGTTATAGCCATACCAGAACCATCCTCTCCTCGACTCCTCCCCAGTTATAGCCATACCGGAACCATCCTCTCCTCGACTCCTCCCCAGTTATAGCCATACCGGAACTCATCCTCTCCTTCAACTCCTCCCCAGTTAAAGCCATACTGGAACTCATCCTCTCCTTCAACTCCTCCCCAGTTATAGCCATACCGGAACTCATCCTCTCCTTCAACTCCTCCCCAGTTATAGCCATACCGGAACTCATCCTCTCCTCGACTCCTCCCCAGTTATAGCCATACCGGAACCATCCTCTCCTCGACTCCTCCCCAATTATAGCCATACCGGAACTCATCCTCTCCTCGACTCCTCCCCAGTTATAGCCATACCTGAACTCATCCTATCATCGACGCCTCCCCAGTTATAGCCATACTGGAACTCATCCTCTCCTTCAACTCCTCCCCAGTTCTAGCCATACCGGAACTCATCCTCTCCTTCAACTCCTCCCCAGTTATAGCCATACCGGAACTCATCCTCTCCTCGACTCCTCCCCAGTTATAGCCATACCGGAACTCATCCTCTCCTCAACTCCTCCCCAGTTATAGCCATACCGGAACTCATCCTCTCCTTTAACTCCTCCCCAGTTATAGCCATACCGGAACTCATCCTCTCCTCGACTCCTCCCCAGTTATAGCCATACCGGAACTCATCCTCTCCTCGACTCCTCCCCAGTTATAGCCATACCGGAACTCATCCTCTCCTCGACTCCTCCCCAGTTATAGCCATACCGGAACTCATCCTCTCCTCGACTCCTCCCCAGTTATAGCCATACCGGAAATCATCCTCTCCTTCGAACTCCCACGATGAGAGGAGAGGCAGGGGTTCTTCCTCCAGCCTTCCTGACCAACCCCATAACCCCTCTCCTACCATGTTCTGGGGTTGACTTGGTGCTGGTTGATGGCCTTTCTTCTTTGATTGCCGCCTGGTAGCCTTTCGGCGATGTTGCTGACCGGACTCCTCTTCGGGAAGTGGGAAGATTGATTGGAGGTGCTCCTCGTCGAAATCCCACTTCCCTTGAAGGCAGCGTTCCTCCTCTCTCCACTCCGGCTCTCCAGTATAGCGCTGCTTATTCTTGGTATGGTGGTGGTTCATTCTGTCCCGGTGTGGGGTTTAGACAGACCAAGGCGCAGCGCAGTTGTACTGGAACATAATGTTTAATTGGGGACCCAACACAAAACATAAACAGATCTAGAAATACTAGATCTGTCAGACTCATGGTGTTAGACCATGGCTAAATAGAGGAGCCAAAAGCCTCCTTATGGCCAGAGCCTGACATTCTGTGGCGGTTTTCATAAGAGCTAGTTTCATCATAGTGCTTGATGGTTTTAGTGACTGCACTTGAAGAAACTAAAAGTTCTTGAAATTGTCCGGATTGACTGACCTTCATGTCTTAAAGTAATGATGGACTGTCGTTTCTCTTTGCTTATTTGTTCTGTTCTTGCCATAATATGGACTTGGTCTTTTACCAAATAGGGCTCTTCTGTATACCAACCCTGCCAACTGATTGGCTCAAACACATTAAGAAGGAAAGAAATTCCACAAATTAACTTTTAACAAGGCACACCTGTTAATTGACATGCATTCCAGGTGACTACCTCATGAAGCTGGTTGAGAGAATGCCAAGAGTGTGCAACACTGTCAAGGCAAAGGGTGGCTACTTTTTTGGTTACTACATGATTCCATATGTGTTATTTCATAGTTTTAATGTCTTCACTATTATTCTACAATGTAAAAAATAGTACAAATAAAGAAAAACCCTTGAATTAGTAGGTGTGTCCAAGCGTTTGACTGGTAGTGTATATCTGAGAGATATGAGAAAGATCATGTAAAAAAAGATATATATATTTTTGGCACTGTATATATATTTCCATTCATTTCTTAAACTGGTAGCAGGATAGCTTCAGTGAAGCAAAACAACCAATATGTACGTATTCGTGAGAGTTCCACCCTTCCTTCCACAGAGGGGTCATATTAGTGTTCCGGCTATAGAGAGAGACCAAGGCACAGCGCAGTTACTACAAACTTTACTACAAAAACAACAAAAGAGCACGAACGTAACGGCAGGTCGGCACACAGGCACAAAACGCTACAAACCATCATCCACAACGCAGGTGGAAAACGTTACAACATAAATAGGTTCCCCAGTTAGATACAACGATAAACAGCTGCCTCTAATTGGTGACCAACACAAAACACCATAGACTCACATAGAAAACCCCTGTCAGGCTCTGACCATCACATAGAGATAAGACTCACATAGAAAACCCCTGTCAGGCTCTGACCATAGCAACATAAGCCAGAGGCCTCCCTATGGTCAGAGCCTGACAAACTGTTCAGATGCTACAGACAGAATTTGGCAGATCGGCTGTAACGACTTCAAACTAGTCCCAAGACGCTTTTGGGGTGTTGTAGAGCAAAACGAAGAACACCATCGTATTCGTGTGAGTTTCACCTTTCCATAGATGGGTCATTTTCATAATAGTTTGTAGGCCAAACCGTTCGGACACTACAGGCGATTTTGTGAGAAGACCGATTCTCGGGATGTCTTTGACAAACACTGCTCTAGGTCTGTCAACTTTCACTGCAGAGGAAGAAGTGTGACACAGGCGTATGTGGTGATATCTCTATCTTAAACTGACAGATTTTAATGGGGATCTTTTTGTTATGCTAATTTGGGGGTTAACCGCACGGAGAGGGGGCGACTTTAGGGGGTTAACCTTGAATACCACCATATAGCTAGTTATATATACAGTAGCATAGGTTTGTGACCCCCTTTTCCTTTCCTTGTTCCATATACTTCTTATGACTGGCAGCATGGTGCAAGCAGCTGTGTTGTTGCCGAGCAACCGACATGGTGTTAGAACTCTGAGCTTCAGCTAAAAAATATGTTAGCATTGTCAGAAATGCTACAAAAAGGTAGCACATTGTTGGTTCTTAATGTACAGAAATGAGCATGATTTAGTGATAAATTATAAATTTAATCAAAACTGTTGCCCTTACAAACGTATTCAGTCCGAAACGTGGCAAGTCTAATGGTCACTTTATGGATGCTGTAGTTCTTATCCGACGCCTAGATATTGAGCTGGGCAAGGTCTGGGCAAGAAAAAGTATTTTTTTTCCTAATGCTGATGAGCCTAAAAATCCGGTATGTGATTCTCGGTAACTGCCAGACGGCTCACGACCAGAGGAAGGGAGTGTGTTGTGTACCTCCAATCTAGTTCATTTGGAAGCCTTACTGACATTGGTGTCATATTGGCTTAGATATGGTGGTAGGGAGATTTGAATTTAACAGTGAGATTAATTAATCCCTACTGTAGTCACACCGACCAGCTCGACAGTAATAACGTCTTACGTACTAGCTACCAGTAGCTACCAGTACTTCTGATCTGAAATCTCAGTGTGTGTGTGTGTGTGTGTGTGTGTTTGTTAATGACTAGTTCAGTGGGACTTGTCTCTGTGCTAATCAATGATATTGATTACAGTGTACCTTATCTATTCTGTATGATAACATAATATATTTATCTGTACTCGGTTTTCATGAAGCTGAACACACACACACACGCACGCACGCACGCACGCACGCACACACACACACACACACACACACACACACACACACACAGCGCTCAGTTCACCTGAGAGAAGGTCTTTCTTTACTGTCAGGAAACAAGCAAGGGTTCCCAAACTTTTTTCACTCAGGCCCCCCTCCCAGCAATGGGGAACATCCCCCCCCCCCTGCATTCGTGCGCCAGGTCTACTTCTATGGGCACAAGCACTGTTCATGACACAAACTGTTCACATCCCTCATACCTCAATTGTACACATTTTGTCATGTAGTGTAGAGAAAATGTTGCAGTTTTAAAGCTAATGTTCTTGCTATTCTATACATTTTGACATGTCTAATGTGTATTCATGTGATATCTATACATTTTGACATGTCTAATGTGTATTCATGTGATATCTATACATTTTGACATGTCTAACGTGTATTCATGTGATATCTATACATTTTGACATATCTAATGTGTATTCATGTGATATCTATACATTTTGACATGTCTAACGTGTATTCATGTGATATCTATACATTTTGACATGTCTAACGTGTATTCATGTGATATCTATACATTTTGACATGTCTAACGTGTATTCATGTGATATCTATACATTTTGACATATCTAATGTGTATTCATGTGATATCTATACATTTTGACATATCTAATGTGTATTCATGTGATATCTATACATTTTGACATGTCTAACGTGTATTCATGTGATATCTATACATTTTGACATGTCTAACGTGTATTCATGTGATATCTATACATTTTGACATATCTAACGTGTATTCATGTGATATCTATACATTTTGACATGTCTAATGTGTATTCATGTGATATCTATACATTTTGACATGTCTAACGTGTATTCATGTGATATCTATACATTTTGACATATCTAATGTGTATTCATGTGATATCTATACATTTTGACATGTCTAACGTGTATTCATGTGATATCTATACATTTTGACATGTCTAACGTGTATTCATGTGATATCTATACATTTTGACATGTCTAACGTGTATTCATGTGATATCTATACATTTTGACATATCTAATGTGTATTCATGTGATATCTATACATTTTGACATGTCTAATGTGTATTCATGTGATATCTATACATTTTGACATATCTAATGTGTATTCATGTGATATCTATACATTTTGACATGTCTAACGTGTATTCATGTGATATCTATACATTTTGACATGTCTAATGTGTATTCATGTGATATCTATACATTTTGACATGTCTAATGTGTATTCATGTGATATCTATACATTTTGACATGTCTAATGTGTATTCATGTGATATCTATACATTTTGACATGTCTAATGTGTATTCATGTGATATCTATACATTTTGACATGTCTAATGTGTATTCATGTGATATCTATACATTTTGACATATCTAATGTGTATTCATGTGATATCTATACATTTTGACATGTCTAATGTGTATTCATGTGATATCTATATATTTTGACATGTCTAACGTGTATTCATGTGATATCTATACATTTTGACATGTCTAACGTGTATTCATGTGATATCTATACATTTTGACATGTCTAATGTGTATTCATGTGATATCTATACATTTTGACATGTCTAATGTGTATTCATGTGATATCTATACATTTTGACATGTCTAATGTGTATTCATGTGATATCTATCTATTTTGACATATCTAATGTGTATTCATGTGATATCTATACATTTTGACATGTCTAACGTGTATTCATGTGATATCTATACATTTTGACATGTCTAATGTGTATTCATGTGATATCTATACATTTTGACATGTCTAATGTGTATTCATGTGATATCTATACATTTTGACATGTCTAATGTGTATTCATGTGATATCTATACATTTTGACATATCTAATGTGTATTCATGTGATATCTATACATTTTGACATGTCTAATGTGTATTCATGTGATATCTATATATTTTGACATGTCTAACGTGTATTCATGTGATATCTATACATTTTGACATGTCTAATGTGTATTCATGTGATATCTATACATTTTGACATGTCTAACGTGTATTCATGTGATATCTATACATTTTGACATGTCTAATGTGTATTCATGTGATATCTATACATTTTGACATGTCTAATGTGTATTCATGTGATATCTATATATTTTGACATATCTAATGTGTATTCATGTGATATCTATACATTTTGACATGTCTAACGTGTATTCATGTGATATCTATACATTTTGACATGTCTAATGTGTATTCATGTGATATCTATACATTTTGACATGTCTAACGTGTATTCATGTGATATCTATACATTTTGACATGTCTAATGTGTATTCATGTGATATCTATACATTTTGACATGTCTAATGTGTATTCATGTGATATCTATACATTTTGACATATCTAATGTGTATTCATGTGATATTTGAGTGACTTAAACATTACAACAACATCTATGGGCTAAACAACATTAGCTGGCATGGGCTAGTTGATCTGATTTCTGACAAGTTCTAAATAGCTCTCTAAGGTCTGCATTGACTGACAAGAGGAACTGATGACACACTACCCAATTTAGAAATTGCACCTCAAGAGTAAGTTGAAAACCGAACTGAGTTCCTGTTTTGTTGCGTAACATTTTTTTGTAGGGGGGGACCCTCGCACCCCCTCTGCCGACCACTCGCTCCCCACAGTTTGGGAACCTCTACTCTAAAGAATCAATGTTCTAGGTGGTTACGATATGCACAGTGTGTACCACAGTGTGTACCACAGTGTGTACACACACAGAGGCATCATACCCTTAGGGGATTAGGGCAAATACCCCTCAGATTTAAATTAATAACTAAACATTTTGAAGCCAGCGCTTTATCATAATTATTTATAAAAAGATCTGTCAGCGGTATTTTGCGTATATTATTAGTAGGGGGCACACTGACTGTACACACCCTCCTACTCTCCATAGTATGTGGTTCCTTTCAAGGTGCACCATGGAGTAATGGTATGCCTCTTCTAGTGTGTGCAGACAGTAGGGAGGAGGAGAGAGGGTGTAGAGTGACACACACAGCATTTGATTTGATTTTAGCTTCCGATGATGGGCAGGACTCGCAGGAGGTATGTTTGTAAATGAATTTCATCAGGCTGTTGTAGCCTGTTGACTCCTTCTAGATGTTTCTCAGTAATACTAGTTGGCTTTAGCTAGCCAGATAGATAGACTCTATCGGTCTATAGGTCTTGGCTGGCATGCATACTGGCAAGGTTGCTATAATTTAGAAAAGCAAGCAATTACTAAATATACTGAATGACTCACATTCCTTTCAATCTTTTAGCCAGATTTGAGCAGAGATATTTATTAAAACAATAACCACCAGTCAGGGGGGTACAGTCAGCTTCAGAGGTATGATTAGATATTCAGAAAAACACTTATTTTAAATGTAATCTGGCACCTTATGATAATATTATATTTGTATATTAATTATGATGCCATGATATGCAGTATGGTATGATCCTACGTACTGTGTTGTAATGTATGGATGTAATATCCTGGGTAGATATGTGCAGTATATTGAGATGTGTGATTTACAACAGAATGACACCGTCATTAAAATGACAATTGAACAGGTAAAGAGGTATGCTAATAACCTATGCAGAAAAAGAGACACAATTTTTACATAGAATTAGGCATAATGATTATGGCTCTATGATAATAATAATAATAATAATAATAATACATTTTCATTATTAAAAACAATCTCAAAGTCCTACAGGCTCTAGATTGCAGTAGAAACTGTTTCATGTGCTTAGTGACCCTCTAACATAATGACTGCATGATTCCCCTGTAAACACACACACCATTATCAGTGGTTCCTTAGAGCTGCCCACTATCAGACAAAAAGAAGATGGCAGAGAACGTGTGTGTGTGTGTGTGTGTGTGTGTGTGTGTGTGTGTGTGTGTTTGTGTGTGTGTGTGTGTGTGTGTGTGTGTGTGTGTGTGTGTGTGTGTGTGTGTGTGGACAGAGACCTGTTTCCTCAAGGGAGATAATTAGCTTGTGAATATTCATATATGCAAAAACAACATGAATAATGTCCCTCCAAAGGTTAGCTCATTAATTACAAACTAACAATTAACAGAAATACTTTTATAATTAATTATTTTGCTGTTTCCATGGCGCCAGTGTTCCTGTATAACTTACAGTGAGGTCAGAACCTGTGTGTGTGTGTGTGTGTGTGTGTGTGTGTGTGTGTGTGTGTGTGTGTGTATTGTACATAGTCAACAGGCCCTGTCTATACAAAGACACATCTCAATTCTGTGACCACAGATGCATGGAGAAATCACTGCCAAATATACAAACACACACACACACACACACACACACACACACACACACACACACACACACACACACACACACACACACACACACACACAGTGGTACTAGCTCTAGTTGGTTTTTAGCCAAAGGCGTTGTGGTCTTTGAACCTCTGCCTTCAGTCTGGTTAAATTCACTCTGAGATCCAACTCTCTGCATGTCCAAACTACTACTGCTCTAAAACACACACACACACATACACGCAACCGCACACACAAGCACACCCTATGTGGTGATAGGCCCATGTCCCAACAATACAACATGGTTCCTACTCTTGTTCCTTCAGGACCATTGACACTGAAGACACTGAGTGGAGAGGAGACACTGAGTGGAAACACTGGGAGGACACACAGAGAGGAGAGGAGACACTGAGAGGAGAGGAGACACTGAGAGGAGAGGAGACACTGAGAGGAGACACTGAGAGGAGAGGAGACACTGAGAGGAGACACAGAGGAGACACTGATAGGAGAGGAGACACTGACAGGAGAGGAGACACTGAGAGGAGAGGAGACACTGAGAGGACAGGAGACACTGATAGGAGAGAAGACACTGAGAGGAGAGGAGACACAGAGAGGAGAGGAGACACTGAGAGGAGACACTGAGAGGACAGGAGACACTGATAGGAGAGAAGACACTGACAGGAGAGGAGACACTGAGAGGAGAGGAGACACAGAGAGGAGAGGAGACACAGAGGAGACACTGACAGGAGAGGAGACACTAAGAGGAGAGGAGACACTGAGAGTAGACACAGAAGAAACACTGTAAGGCAAAGTGGAGGAAGTACAAGTACAAGCCGGCTGTACCGTCTATCATTATGGGCAATGTGAGGTCACTACATAACAAGATGGACGAGCTAGAGGGACTTGTCCGTGGACAAAGGATTTATCGGTAAACGAGCCTAATGTTTTTCACGGAGACTTGGCTGAACGATAACATCCCCATAGAGAACGTCACTATCGACGGTTTACAGACCATCAGAGCGGACAGGGATCGCGTCTCTTCCGGTAAGAGTAAGGGTGGTGGGCTGGCTTTATTAGTTAACAACAGATGGTGTAATCCGAAACATATTACTCTTAAGGAAGAGTTTTGTAGCCCGGACATTGAACTGTTAGCCGTTAGCCTGAGACCCTACTATTTGCCGAGGGAATTCACGGCGGCCATTGCTGTTATTGTTTACATCCCGCCCTCCGCTGACGCAAACACAGCATGTGACGTCATCCACTCTGTTATCGCGAGGTTACAGCCAGCGCATCCCAGTGCTTTCTTTGCCATTTCGGGGGATTTTAACCATGCATCTCTCTCTTCAACGCTGCCCACGTTCAAACAGTTTGTGAAGTGCCCAACCAGGAATAATAAAACTCTGGACTTGTTATATGCTAATGTGAAGGACGCATACAACTCCACTGCACTCCCTCCCCTCGTTAGATCGGATAACAACATTGTCCACCTCACCCCACTCTACAGGCCTTTGGTCCAACAGCAGCCTGCGACCACCAGGACCATTAGGAGATGGTCCCCGGAGGCGAATGAGGCCCTACAGGACTGCTTTGAAACAACAGACTGGGATGTGCTCTGTGAGGCTCATGGGGAGGACATCGATGGACTTACTGACTGCATAACAGACTATATTAATTTTTGTGTAGACAACACTGTACCCACCAGGAAGGTACGCTGTTTCCCAAACAATAAACCCTGGGTCACCAGCGACCTGAAGGCCCTGCTGAATGAGAAGAAGAGGGCCTTCAAGGAGAAGGACAAGGACAAATTGAAATGCGTCTAGAGGGAGCTGAAGTTGCGGATTGCTGAGGGGAAGAGAGTGTATAAGGAGAAGATGGAGGACAAGCTGAGGCAGAGCCAGGTGAGAGAGGTGTGGAAGGGTATGAGAAATATCACTGGCTTCAAAAAGTCAAACAGTGGGCAGACGGAGGGGACCCAGGACAGAGCCAATGAGCTGAACCAATTTTTTAACAGGTTTGATACTGGCCCTGTCCACCTCCCCTCCAGCTCCCCAGACCACACACCCTCACGGCTGTCCCACCCGCCCCTGCTCCCCCTGGACTGATCCTCAACATCCCCCTTCCCCCCACCTCCCCACCTGGGCTGGCTTTCACCACCAACCAAGTGAAGAGAGAGCTGGAGAGACTACATCAGTGGAAAGCGGAGGGCCCTGATGGCATCAGCCCAAGGGTGCTTAGGGTCTGTGCTGACCAACTGTGTGGAATACTCCAGCGTCTCTTCAACCTTAGACTGAGCCTAGAAAGGGTCCCTGTGCTGTGGAAAACATCCTGCCTCGTCCCAGTGCCCAAGAAGGCACACCCCACTGTCCTGAATGACTTCAGACCTGTAGCGCTAACATCCCACATCATGAAGACCCTGGAAAGGTTAGTCCTCGCTCACCTCAGACCCCTGGTGTGTACATCAATGGACCCCCTGCAGTTTGCATACCAGCGCAACATCGGGGTGGATGATGCAATCATCTACCTTCTGCAGAGGGCCTACTCTCACCTGGACAACGCAGGTTGCACTGTGAGGGTTATGTTTTTTGACTTCTCCAGTGCCTTCAATACCATTCAGCCCCTGCTACTGGGGGAGAAGATGAGGAGGATGAAAGCGGAAGCACCCTTAGTCTCCTGGGTTACGGACTACCTGACCGGTAGGCCACAATTTGTGCGACTACAGAGCTGTGTGTCAGAACGGGCAGTTAGCAACACAGGGGCCCCCCAGGGAACGGTCCTGTCCCCCTTCCTGTTCACCCTCTACACCTCAGACTTCAGATATAACTCTGAAACATGCCACCTACAGAAGTTCTCGGATGACTCTGCTATTGTAGGGTGCATCAGGGGTGGGCAGGAGGAGGAGTACAGGAGCACAATCAGTGACTTTGTGTTGTGGTGTGAGCAGAACCACCTTCAGCTCAACATCAGCAAAACAAAGGAGATGGTGGTGGACTTCAGGAGAACCAAGGCACAACTGACTGCAGTCCCTATACAAGGGATGGATGTGGAAATGGTTGGGTCATACAAGTTCCTGGGAGTCCATATGGACAACAGGCTGGAATGGGCTGGTAACAGCCGACTCTACTTTCTGAGGAGGCTCAGGTCCTTCAACGTGTGTAGTAAACTACTGCATACCTTCTACCAGTCTGTGGTGGCCAGTGCCATCTTTTTTGCAGTGGTGTGCTGGGGAGCAAACATCAAAGCCGGTGATGCTTCTCGGGTAAATAAGCTGATCAGGAAGGCTAGCTCTGTCCTGGGGATGAGCCTTGACACTCTAGAGGAGGTGGCGGAGAGACGGATCCTGGCCAAACTGCTGGCCATCATGGACAACGTCACCCACCCTCTGCACGCTATGGTTATGACGCAGAGGAGCACTTTCAGTCACAGACTGATCCCACCACGGTGTGCCAGAGAGCGCTACAGGAGGTCCTATCATATAAAGAATGATAGTAAAAAGAAGAAGAAAGTCCACTATGAAACAAAGATAAATGATATAAAGAATGATAGTAAAAAGAAGAAAAAAGTCCACTATGAAACAAAGATAAATTATATAAAGAATGATAGTAAAAAGAAGAAGAAAGTCCACTATGAAACAAAGATAAATTATATAAAGAATGATAGTAAAAAGAAGAAGAAAGTCCACTATGAAACAAAGATAAATGATATAAAGAATGATAGTAAAAAGAAGAAGAAAGTCCACTATGAAACAAAGATAAATGATATAATGAATGATAGTAAAAAGAAGAAGAAAGTCCACTATGAAACAAAGATAAATGATATAAAGAATGATAGTAAAAAGAAGAAGAAAGTCCACTATGAAACAAAGATAAATGATATAAAGAATGATAGTAAAAAGAAGAAGAAAGTCCACTATGAAACAAAGATAAATTATATAAAGAATGATAGTAAAAAGAAGAAGAAAGTCCACTATGAAACAAAGATAAATTATATAAAGAATTATAGTAAAAAGAAGAAGAAAGTCCACTATGAAACAAAGATAAATGATATAAAGAATGATAGTAAAAAGAAGAAGAAAGTCCACTATGAAACAAAGATAAATGATATAAAGAATGATAGTCAAAAGAAGAAGAAAGTCCACTATGAAACAAAGATAAATGATATAAAGAATGATAGTAAAAAGCTTTGGAGCTTCAATAACATTTAGGGAAAAAGGCAAACTCAGCTCCATCATTCATTGAATCAGATTTTTCATTCATCACTAAACCACTGATATTACCAACTACTTTAATGATGACGCATGGCTGTCATTGTAAATAAGAATATCTTCTTAACTGACTTACCTGATTAAATAAAGGGTTAAAAAACGCTAACACTACACATCATTTGTTGTAATTTCGAATTCTGTAAAGTGAGTGTGTTTATCAACAATGACAAGCCACTGTGGTCTGACAACTTGGATGGAAAATTACTGAGAATAATAGTGGACGATGATGATGATAATGCCACTCCTCTTTGCCATATTTTAAGCCTACTAGAAAGAGTGTGCCCCCAGGCCTGGAAGGAAGCAAAAGTTATTCCGCTACCCAAGAATAGTAAAGCCCGCAGACTGTTAACAATCCTTAGTAAACTTTTGGAGAAAATTGTGTTTGACCAGATACAACGCTATTTTACAGTAAACAGACTTTCAGCACGCTTATAGGGAAGGAAATTCAACAAGCACAGCACTTACACAAATGACTGATGATTAGCTGAGAGAAATTTATAATAAAAAGATTGTGGGGGCTGTTTTGTTAGACTTCAGTGCAGCTTTTGACATTATCGATAATAGTCTTCTGCTGGAAAAACGTATGTGTTATGGCCTGTATGACCTCCCTACAACGCCTGGGCATGCTCCTGATGAGGTGGCGGATGGTCTCCTGAGGGATCTCCTCCCAGACCTGGACTAAAGCATCCGCCAACTCCTGGACAGTCTGTGGTGCAACGTGGCGTTGGTGGATGGAGCGAGACATGATGTCCCAGATGTGCTCAATTGGATTCAGGTCTGGGGAACGGGCGGGCCAGTCCATAGCATCAATGCCTTCCTCTTGCAGGAACTGCTGACACACTCCAGCCACATGAGGTCTAGCATTGTCTTGCATTAGGAGGAACCCAGGGCCAACCGCACCAGCATATGGTCTCACAAGGGGTCTGAGGATCTCATCTCGGTACCTAATGGCAGTCAGGCTACCTCTGGCGAGCACATGGAGGCTGTGCGGCCCCCCAAAGAAATGCCACCCCACACCATGACTGACCCACCGCCAAACCGGTCATGCTGGAGGATGTTGCAGGCAGCAGAACGTTCTCCACGGCGTCTCCAGACTCACATCTGTCACATGTGCTCAGTGTGAACCTGCTTTCATCTATGAAGAGCACAGGGCACCAGTGGCGAATTTGCCAATCTTGGTGTTCTCTGGCAAATGCCAAACGTCCTGCACGGTGTTGGGCTGTAAGCACAACCCCCACCTGTGGACGTCGGGCCCTCATACCACCCTCATGGAGTCTGTTTCTGACCGTTTGAGCAGACACATGCACATTTGTGGCCTGCTGGAGGTCATTTTGCAGGGCTCTGGCAGTGCTCCTCCTGCTCCTCCTTGCACAAAGGCGGAGGTAGCGGTCCTGCTGCTGGGTTGTTGCCCTCCTACGGCCTCCTCCACGTCTCCTGATGTACTGGCCTGTCTCCTGGTAGCGCCTCCATGCTCTGGACACTACGCTGACAGACACAGCAAACCTTCTTGCCACAGCTCGCATTGATGTGCCATCCTGGATGAGCTCACTACCTGAGCCACTTGTGTGGGTTGTAGACTCCGTCTCATGCTACCACTAGAGTGAAAGCACCGCCAGCATTCAAAAGTGACCAAAACATCAGCCAGGAAGCATAGGAACTGAGAAGTGGTCTGTGGTCACCACCTGCAGAACCACTCCTTTATTGGGGGTGTCTTGCTAATTGCCTATATTTTCCACCTGTTGTCTATTCCATTTGCACAACAGCATGTGAAATGTATTGTCAATCAGTGTTGCTTCCTAAGTGGACAGTTTGATTTCACAGAAGTGTGATTGACTTGGAGTTACATTGTGTTGTTTAAGTGTTCCCTTTATTTTTTTGAGTAGTGTATATATACAGTGGGGAGAACAAGTATTTGATACACTGCCGATTTTGCAGGTTTTCCCACTTACAAAGCATGTAGAGGTCTGTAATTTTTATCATAGGTACACTTCAACTGTGAGAGACGGAATCTAAAGCAAAAATCCAGAAAATCACATTGTATGATTTTTAAATAATTAATTTGCATTTTATTGCATGACATAAGTATTTGATCACCTACCAACCAGTAAGAATTCCGGCTCTCACAGACCTGTTCGTTTTTCTTTAAGAAGCCCTCCTGTTCTCCACTCATTACCTGTATTAACTGCACCTGTTTGAACTCGTTACCTGTATAAAAGACACCTGTCCACACACTCAATCAAACAGACTCCAACCTCTCCACAATGGCCAAGACCAGAGAGCTGTGTAAGGACATCAGGGATAAAATTGTAGACCTGTACAAGGCTGGGACGGGCTACAGGACAATAGGCAAGCAGCTTGGTGAGAATGCAACAACTGTTGGTGCAATTATTAGAAAATGGAAGAAGTTCAAGATGACGGTCAATCTCCCTCGGTCTGGGGCACCATGCAAGATCTCACCTCGTGGGGCATCAATGATCATGAGGAAGGTGAGGGATCAGCCCAGAACTACATGGCAGGACCTGGTCAATGACCTGAAGAGAGCTGGGACCACAGTGTCAAAGAAAACTATTAGTAACACACTATGCCGTCATGGATTAAAATCCTGCAGCGCACCCAAGGTCCCGCTGCTCAAGCCAGCGCATGTCCAGTCCCGTCTGAAGTTTGCCAATGACCATCTGGATGATCCAGAGGAGGAATGGGAGAAGGTCATGTGGTCTGATGAGATAAAAATTTAGCTTTTTGGTCTAAACTCCACTTGCCGTGTTTGGAGGAAGAAGAAGGATGAGTACAACCCCAAGAACACCATCCCAACCGTGAAGCATGGAGGTGGAAACATCATTCTTTGGGGATGCTTTTCTGCAAAGGGGACAGGACGACTGCACCGTATTGAGGGGAGAATGGATGGGGCCATGTATCGCGAGATCTTGGCCAACAACCTCCTTCCCTCAGTAAGAGCATTGAAGATGGGTCGTGGCTGGGTCTTCCAGCATGACAACGATCCGAAACACACAGCCAGGGCAACTAACGAGTGGCTCCGTAAGAAGCATCTCAAGGTCCTGGAGTGGCCTAGCCAGTCTCCAGACCTGAACCCAATAGAAAATCTTTGGAGGGAGCTGAAAGTCCGTATTGCCCAGCGACAGCCCCGAAACCTGAAGGATCTGGAGAAGGTCTGTATGGAGGAGTGGGCCAAAATCCCTGCTGCAGTGTGTGCAAACCTGGTCAAGAACTACAGGAAACGTATGATCTCTGTAATTGCAAAAAAAGGTTTCTGTACCAAATATTAAGTTCTGCTTTTCTGATGTATCAAATACTTAAAAATCATACAATGTGATTTTCTGGATTTTTGTTTTAGATTCCGTCTCTCACATTTGAAGAGTACCTATGATAAAAATGACAGACTTCTACATGCTTTGTAAGTGTGAAAACCTGCAAAATCGGCAGTGTATCAAATACTTGTTCTCCCCACTGTATATATATATACATTTGTGTGTGTTCATATATATATATATATATATATATATATATATATGTGTGGGAGACAAGTTCAGGACATGTTGTAGTGGGATGTCCTGTTTTTACTGTGTGTGTGCTTTTCCGTGTTGCGTTTGTATTTGGCTGAAGGGCCAGAGAGCGGAGTGTGTTGGGTATATGTTGTGAAACTGTTAGATATTACTTGTTAGATATTACTGCACTGTCAGAGCTAGAAGCACAAGCATATCGCTTCAACAGCAGTAACATCTGCTAAACACGTGTATGTGACCAGTACAATTAGATTTGATTTTATTTGACTGTAATACCTAACAAAGAGCTGCAGTAATTTGTATTGCATTTGGGACAAGATGTGTAAATTGAGTAAATTGAGGAGACTAAACTGCTTGGAGTAACACTGGATTGTAAACTGTCCTGGTCAAAACATACTGATACAACAGTAGCTAAGATGGGGAGAAGTCTGTCCATAATAAAGTGCTGCTCTGCCTTCTTAACAACACTATCAACAAGGCAGGTCCTACAGGCTCTAGTTTTGTCACACCTGTTTTGTCGTGTTGTCAGGTACCACAAAAAGGGACTTAGGAAAATTGCAATTGGCTCAGAACAGGGCAGCACAGCTGGCCCTTGGATGTACACAGAGGGCTCACATTAAATATGCATTTCAATCTCTCCTGACTCAAAGTGGAGATTGACTTCATCACTACTTGTATTTGTGAGAGGTATTGATATGTCGAATGCACCGAGCTGTCTGTTTGAACTACTAAAAAGTAGCCAATAAGAGCTCAGCATATGTGGGAACTCCTTCAAGACTGTTGGAAAATAATTACAGGTGACTACCTCATGAAGCTGGTTGAGAGAATGCCAAGAGTGTGCAAAGCTGTCATCAAGGCAAAGGGTGGCTATTAAAATCAGAAATATATTTTGATCTGGATCAACAGTATGAGAGTGTTTGAGGAGTGAAGGAAGTGTTCCTAAGCTCTCTCCTCCTATTAACCATATTTGTCTGTTTCAGCTCCAATAAAAACAGCAAATCGATCTCATCCAGCCTCATCTGAAGGATCTTTTGAAGTTGTCTTGGTAACTGGACTCACTTTCCCTCCAAAAAGAGACTGGTGCAATATTTATCACGCTTCACAGAAATGTGGATGTTAAAAAAGAGAGAGAAAATCCTTGACATTTTCATCAAAAGCATTTTAATCAGGCAGTCTGCAGGTCAACTAATGACTTGGCAGAGAGGCCCTCGCCGGGCAGTTAGCTTCAAAGCGCTAGCTCATTAGCGTTAGCGCCTCTGATTATGATACTCAATCTCACATACACTCCATCTATCCTTATCACACACACACACACACACACACACACACACACACACACACACACACACACACACACACACACACACACACACACACACACACACACACACACACACACACACACACACACACATACACGCTCAGCCGTCATTAGTAGGGTAGTTAGCATCATTAGCAGGATTAGCAGCCAAGGTCAGTGTTTGAAGCCACAGACAGCGACCTCCATCTTCCTTCAACCAGCCTTTCAAACTCACGCACACACACACTCAACCCAGCATTTTAAAATGTCTCCCGCTACTCTGCTACTCTCTGCCCAATGTTTCAGTTCTGTAATTAGAATCTTCCTGTGTGCTTTTCACTCACACACATCAGAGAGGAGAGGAGGAAATAAGGGAGAGGAGAGGAGAGGAGAGGATGAGAGGTGGGGCAGGAGAGAACAGGAGGACAGGAGAGGTGAGGAGAGGAGAGGTCAGATCTGTTGTTAATGTTATGGTTATACAGTAAGTATTCAAGACAAAAAGGAGGAGAAAAAGTTACATGAAACCACACTATTTCAGATCAGTAGATCAACGTTATAACAGTGTACATTATGTACATGATTATGTTAATAATAATAACTTTAACTTTATATTAGAATGTATTCCTCTGTTAGTACTTTCACACTCTGTCTGTTCATCTGAGAGGCTTAACACTTACAGTCGATTTACGATGGCTTGGTTATAAGACAACAGTGTCTGCCAGTTGAGGAGAACCCAGGTTATTAATGTGTATGTTACATTAGTATTTCTGTAGAAACAAGTGGTAAATGACCTAGAGACAGAAACCTGACGCAATGTAAGTCTTGCTGTCTTTTGCATGAGAGTACAATGTAGCTTTGAATAATTTCACAAATATGTTCTTTGTCACCAGGACTCAGAAAGACTATAAAGAGTTGTAACCTAACCCTGTTTATTTGGGCTTTACTTCTACACCACGGTAGAGCTTCATTACTGCAGTAATTAAATAATAAAGTTCAATTGTTTTGAAGAAATCTAAAAGTCTCTCCTTTGATTCTAATAATTACCATGACAATTTGGCGACGAGGATGTGATGATAATCATAGTTTTTCTTATTGTTCCCAGGGATACCCAGGTTAACCGTGCATGGAGTTGTATTAGATGCAGCTGGGAAAGCCACACTCCACTATACGGAGCAGATCGGATCCCCACCTGGCTGGGAGCGTCAGCTGAATGGATACATCGTTTCGAACAGAATTAGATTAAGGGTGAGACTGATTTCTTTCAATAATTAAACTTGAAAGTGCACAGAATCAATAGTACTAATTGAACATTAAGATAGATAGATAGATAGATAGATAGATAGATAGATAGATAGATAGATAGATAGATAGATAGATAGATAGATAGATAGATAGATAGATAGATAGATAGATAGATAGATAGATAGATAGATAGATAGATAGATAGATAGATAGATAGATAGATAGATAGATAGATAGATAGATAGATAGATAGATAGGATACTTTATTGATCCCCGAGGGTAAATTTCTTCATCAAGCAGCATCAAGTTCAAAATGCCAGAACGAAAATACACAAAAGACAGATACACGGTACATGACACATAGAGCGGCAGTATGAAAAATACAAGAAGTAGTCTAGAGTGCAAAAAGCTATAAAAAGACATTACATAGTATGAGTGGATGGATGAATGACACTATACATTGTTAGAGTGTTAGGTGAAAGAAAAATGATAAAAAATATTGCAAGTTGATATAGATAAATAAGGAGTATTTGCATGGCTAACTATACTTTACAGATCGATGGCAGAGAAATACTTAAATAGCTAAATGTGTGTATGATATGAGTGAGGGCAATAATAGTTTACTTAATATACAGTCTGGTTAAATGAACAGGTAAGTGAATATTTGCATGGTTACATTAACTGTACAGGTAAATGACAGGAAGAGATACTTAAATAGCTAAATGTGTGTATGATATAATTTGGGGTAATAATAGTAATTCCCTTAAAATACAGTCCTTAGTGCGCAGGGTTTAATTACAGATAAATGCATGTACAGTGGGGAGAACAAGTATTTGATACACTGCCGATTTTGCAGGTTTTCCCACTTACAAAGCATGTAGATGTCTGTAATTTTTATCATAGGTACACTTCAACTGTGAGTGACGGAATCTAAAACAAAAATCCAGAAAATCACATTGTATGATTTTTAAGTAATTCATTTGCATTTTATTGCATGACATAAGTATTTGATACATCAGAAAAGCAGAACTTAATATTTGGTACAGAAACCTTTGTTTGCAATTACAGAGATCATACGTTTCCTGTAGTTCTTGACCAGGTTTGCACACACTGCAGCAGGGATTTTAGCCCACTCCTCCATACAGACCTTCTCCAGATCCTTCAGGTTTCAGGGCTGTCGCTGGGCAATACGGACTTTCAGCTCCCTCCAAAGATTTTCTATTGGGTTCAGGTCTGGAGACTGGCTAGGCCACTCCAGGACCTTGAGATGCTTCTTACGGAGTCACTCCTTAGTTGCCCTGGCTGTGTGTTTCGGGTCGTTGTCATGCTGGAAGACCCAGCCACGACCCATCTTCAATGCTCTTACTGAGGGAAGGAGGTTATTGGCCAAGATCTCGCAATACATGGTCCCATCCATCCTCCCTTCAATACGGTGCAGTCGTCCTGTCCCCTTTGCAGAAAAGCATCCCCAAAGAATGATGTTTCCACCTCCATGCTTCACGGTTGGGATGGTGTTCTTGGGGTTGTACTCATCCTTCTTCTTCCTCCAAACACGGCGAGTGGAGTTTAGACCAAAAAGCTCTATTTTTGTCTCATCAGACCACATGACCTTCTCCCATTCCTCCTCTGGATCATCCAGATGGTCATTGGCAAACTTCAGACGGGCCTGGACATGCGCTGGCTTGAGCAGGGGGACCTTGCGTGCGTTGCAGGATTTTAATCCATGACGGCATAGTGTGTTACTAATGGTTTTCTTTGAGACTGTGGTCCCAGCTCTCTTCAGGTCATTGACCAGGTCCTGCCGTGTAGTTCTGGGCTGATCCCTCACCTTCCTCATGATCATTGATGCCCCACGAGGTGAGATCTTGCATGGTGCCCCAGACCGAGGGAGATTGACCGTCATCTTGAACTTCTTCCATTTTCTAATAATTGCGCCAACAGTTGTTGCCTTCTCACCAAGCTGCTTGCCTATTGTCCTGTAGCCCATCCCAGCCTTGTGCAGGTCTACAATTTTATCCCTGATGTCCTTACACAGCTCTCTGGTCTTGGCCATTGTGGAGAGGTTGGAGTCTGTTTGATTGAGTGTGTGGACAGGTGTCTTTTATACAGGTAACGAGTTCAAACAGGTGCAGTTAATACAGGTAATGAGTGGAGAACAGGAGGGCTTCTTAAAGAAAAACTAACAGGTCTGTGAGAGCCGGAATTCTTACTGGTTGGTAGGTGATCAAATACTTATGTCATGCAATAAAATGCAAATTAATTATTTAAAAATCATACAATGTGATTTTCTGGATTTTTGTTATATTCCGTCTCTCACAGTTGAAGTGTACCTATGATAAAAAATTACAGACCTCTACATGCTTTGTAAGTAGGAAAACCTGCAAAATTGGCAGTGTATCAAATACTTGTTCTCCCCACTTTATAGCACATTCAATATATTAAAAGCAATGAAAAAGATACAACTGACAGGATACTAATATGCATTCCTGAGTTATGAAATTTCCCCCCCGGGGGATCAATAAAGTACCTATCTATCTATCTATCTACTACGTAAGTTCAGTTCAAGAATTACTTGCAATATTGCACGTGATATGATGTAACAACTGTACATGAATATGTATATACAGACCTGAATGGATAAATAAGTCCTGAGTGAATGAGTGATTACAGACCAGAGTTACTCACGGATGGATGCACAATTGTTAAACTAGGTCCTAACACGCCAACAGTTCCAGGTCTATGTTGCCGATGGCACGGCACCCCGGTGAGGCATTATATAGTCTAATAGCCGCCGGCAGGAAGGACCTCCTGTAGCGCTCTCTGGCACACCGTGGTGGGATCAGTCTGTGACTGAAGGTGCTCCTCTGCATCATAACCATGGCATGCAGAGGGTGGTTGACATTGTCCATGATGGCCAGCAGTTTGGCCAGGATCCCTCTATCCGCCACCTCCTCTAGAGTGTCAAGGCTAATCCCCAGAACAGAGCTAGCCTTCCTGATCAGCTTATTTACCAGAGAAGCATCAACGGCCTTCATGTTGGTGCCCCAGCACACCACTGCAAAAAAGATGACACCACAGAAGTCCGAGGTGTATAGGGTGAACAGGAAGGAGGACAGGACCGTTCCCTGGGGGGCCCCTGTGTTGCTCACTGCCCGTTCTGACACACAGCTCTGTAGTCGCACAAATTGTGGCCTACCGGTCAGGTAGTCCGTGACCCAGGAGACTAAGGGTGCTTCCACTTTCATCCTGTTCATCTTCTCACCCAGTATCAGGGGCTGAATGGTGTTGAAGGTACTGGAGAAGTCAAAAAACAATGGCCGCCGTGAATTCCCTCTGCAAATAGTAGGGTCTCAGGCTAACGGCTAACAGCTCAATGTCCGGGCTACAAAACTCTTCCTTAACAGTAATGTTGAGTTGAATCTCAGGAATTAGTGTCAAAGAACTACACTTCCCAGAGTGCACCACCAGCAGCAGCAAACTGGCTGCTTGTCACCTGATCAGTCATTTTCACTGATTTGGAGCACCTGTGAAAACATGGAAGTCCTCAGTCATTCAGACAAACAAACTTCAGAGAGAAGACTCTCCAAGTTCACTCGTAGGGTCAGTGAAATGTTTTATTTACTTTCATGGTGTTTGAAATGCTGCTTAATGTGTTCGAGCTATGTTTAACTGCTGTGTAGATTGGTTAAGAAACACATTGCAGCATTGACTTCATTGATTTTGTGTTAAATGGGTTTGTGCAAAATATTTCATTTTGAGTTTGAAAATATAAAATACAAAAGGATGGTACAAAGTTAAAAATGTTAAAAGTCATTAAGAATGTTTAATTAAAGTTAAATTAAAATGGTAACTTTTGTTCTCTGTCTTTAAAGGTTTACAACCTAATTCACTGAACCGACCAATCAACTGGCAAAGACAAAATACAGTGATTGAGTCTGAGATGTGAGTCGTCCTTGTGTCCTTTGGAAGTTGAACAAGAGGACTTGACATTACACCATCTGTTGTTAACTAATAAAGCCAACGTGTGTTACGTTTGTTATACCGTGTTTTGTTTGACAGTTCGTCATTTTTGAATTTGTGCAAATAACTGTCGAACTATGATTGTGCCGCACCTTGGTCTCTCTTTCCACCAACTCGTGACACTCGGTGATAAAAAAGGACCGTTAAAACCTTCGTAAAACAGTAGCACTCCATAATCCTGAACTATTTTACTTCAACTGTTGCAAAAAAAAAACCTACTAAAACAACAATTAACGCACGAACAACGGGAGCTGCTTAACAGTCGACCAGCAGGGCGGCGCCAACAATCATTAACTGGACATTGTTCATTTCACAGAGCTAACAATATAATTTTCTTCTAATAAATGTTCCCCTAGGTTGTGGTTTTACCTGGGTAGGAAGTGGGCAGGTAGGTAAAAGGGCTGTTCATTGACTTTAATGTATTCCTGAGGGACGTGGGGAAGGTTTGGGAAGTCATTGACAATGCACATGAAGTGGTGGATTTGAGTACCTAAGATTTCAAATGTTACATATGGATAATATGAAAATGTGACATTTATGTGTATAATCGATAACTAGAGATTTGATGAAGTAATATAGAACAAATACTAATAATTTACTAACTTCCTAACGTAGACGTATTCAGAGTTGGTCCCTTTAAATACTAATAATTTACTAACTTGCTGACGTAGACGTATTCAGAGTTGGTCCCTTTAAATACCAATAATTTACTAACTTCCTGACGTAGACGTATTCAGAGTTGGTCCCTTTAAATACTAATAATTTACTAACTTCCTAACGTAGACGTATTCAGAGTTGGTCCCTTTTATGGTTCACTTTATATAGATAAGGTTTAAGCATTATATGACAGTCTACAACGTCTGGGAAATAGACTCAAACTGCTTAGCTTATGTCCAAAGGATGTGAAAGGATGAGGAATTGACTTGTAACTTGTAACAATGCAAATATAAAACGGGGATTTACTCCGTCCTACATTTAAAAACGGGGATTTACTCCGTCCTACATTTAAAAACGGGGATTTACTCCGACCTACATTTAAAAACGGGGATTTACTCCGTCCTACATTTTAAAAAAGGCCTGAAATTAGTATAATGTTTTCTGCATTAAGAGAGGAGTTGCTATATTTCTTGAATTACAGCAAATTAAGATGGAATCTCAACGTAACTTATAACGTAGTATGAATGTCGATTTAAGTCGTTGACTGATCATTTATTTCCCTTTGAGCATGTGAAATCTTTGAAACACTTGGGAAACTTTAAGGCTATTTTCTGGTAATTGTGTCGTTAATATGTGCCAGATGTTAAGACTACAAACCATTGTAATTGGGTTATTTGCAGGATTCATAGGTTCTACAGGATTCATAGGTTCTACAGTATGTTACTGATACAAATCTGATTGTAATTCAACTATTGTTATGTTTTGCTTAGTTAGATATAGCAGCCAGTGTTTGTTTTAAGATATATACTGAACGATTTAGCTGCTTGCTTAGTTCAAATTGAAAGGTTAATTTATTCAACATGAATAGCGTGACGATTGAGATAATAATTTAAATGTTATTTTACTAAATTCTATAGTTTGGGTAACACCAGTGATTTAAGCAAACAGTTAACGTATTCTAAACCGATAATCTGTTTCCATTACATGGAACAGTGTCAAGTAATTGAAGTGGATTGCAGTTAGTTTTGACTCTTACGCTGATGAGACAGTGCCAACTTATTGAAGGTTGATTTATTAAACAACAGGTTTATATTTTTACTAAATCAGTGCAACAGGTTAGCTAGTCTAAAAGTCTCTCTGTTTATTAGGGTAATTACCACGACAGGAGTATTGCTACGATTGAAAGTCCATTAATAATAATGAGAACAATGACTTCAGAGAGTATTCATTGGCCTACCCACAATGCAATACCCCATCATGTCAAAAATGTAATTATGTTTAAAACATTTTTTTTACAAATTAATAAAAAATGAAAATCTGAAATATCTTGAGTCAATAACTATTTAACCCCTTTGTTACGGCAAGTCTAAATAAGTTCAGGAGTAAAAATGTGCTTAACAAGTCACATGATACGACTCCGTGTGCAATATTAGTGTTTACCATGATTTGTGAATGACTACCTCATCTCTGTACCACACGTTTGTTCAGCTTAGCTTTTTCTTCTCTGTCCTTTTTATATTGATAATCTTTTATCTGTTTTATTTTATTTATTTTAGCCTGTTTCTATTATGTTTTGTTGTCTATTGTAAAGTTCTTTGGGACCTAGTCTGTGAAAGGCGCTGTATAAATACATGTTATTTACTTACTTACTTACACACATACAGTTATCTGTAAGGTCCCTCAGTTGAGCAGTGAACTTCAAACACAGATTCAACCACAAAGACCAGGGAGGTTTTCCAATGCCTCACAATGAAGTGCACCTATTGGTAGATGGGTAAAAAAAAAACGCTCAGATTTCATCATTACTGACTACCACTCCCCCATATATCAAGCATGGTGTTGGATGCATCATGTTAAGGGTATGCTTGTAATCATTAAGGACAATAACTTAAAACACAAGACCAAGGCAAAGGGTGGCTACTTTGAAGAATCTCAAATATAAAATATTTGATTTGTTTAACACTTTTTTGGTTACTACATGATTCCATATGTGTTATTTTGATGTCTTCACTATTATTCTACAATGTAGAAAATAGTACAAATAAAGAAAAACCCTTGAATAAATAGGTGAGTCCAAACCTTTGACTGGTACTTTATGTAAATTAGATATTTCTGTATTTCATTTTCAATAAATGTGTAAAAAAAAAAATACTTTGTAATTATGGGGTATTGTGTGTAAATGTGTGAATAATACAATTGAATCCATTTTGAATTTAGGCTTCAAAACTCGGTCAACTTCTTCCGTGACAACAACATTGTTGATGGCCATTTTTTCCCCATCACTGTCATCAGAAGACTGTGTCTGGTTCAATTAAAATGTTTTTACCTAAATCAGGGATTTCCTCATCGTCTGATACATTTTCAGTCAGAGAGAGTCATGGCATGATTGTCCTCCAGAAAGTAATCCATCACAACGTCTTCCCACTAATCTTAGTCAGTAGTGCTTGTTAACTTTAGGGCGGTAATGTTGAGAGCAATAGCAACACTTTTTTTTGACAGAAGCATGCTACATGGCAGACCAATCCAAACTCATCTCTCAGCATGTCCAGCCCATCCATTATCTCAGCCAATCATGGCTAAAACGTTCAAATGCCTCTCCTGTTTAGTAGTGACCTGCGACATAGCTTCTTGAAATGAGTCAGATTTAGCTGTATTGCTTGTTGTTAAGTACTTCTTATAAGGTGTATAATACCCTGTATTATGGATGGTATGGTAGAAGTGGTATAAATCGTATGGTAATACACTATAAATAGTTGTTATTTATTTAGGATCATTATAATGACGACACCAAGACATTATGGAGGGATAATACATACGTGTGTGTGTGTGTTCCCAGGTAAAGCTGATTGAACAGTCCCTCTAGCTCTATCAGATCAGATCTATTACTGGATTAGTGTGTTAATTACTGACTGCTAGAGCATTGCTGAGCTAAGGCTAATGGTGGCTAATGCTACGTCAACACAGCTTCAAATCAAATTAGATTGTATTTGTCATATGCGCTGAATACAACAAGTGTAGACCTTACAGTGAAATGCTGACTAACAAGCCCTTAACCAACAATACAACAGGTGTAGACCTTAGTGAAATACTGACTAACAAGCCCTTAACCAACAATACAACAGGTGTAGACCTTACAGTGAAATACTGACTAACAAGCCCTTAACCAACAATACAACAGGTGTAGACCTTACAGTGAAATGCTTACTAACAAGACCTTAACCAACAATACAACAGGTGTAGACCTTACAGTGAAATGCTTACTAACAAGCCCTTAACCAACAATACAACAGGTGTAGACCTTACAGTGAAATGCTTACTAACAAGCCCTTAACCAACAATACAACAGGTGTAGACCTTACAGTGAAATGCTTACTAACAAGCCCTTAACCAACAATACAACAGGTGTAGACCTTACAGTGAAATGCTTACTAACAAGCCCTTAACCAACAATACAACAGGTGTAGACCTTACAGTGAAATGCTTACTAACAAGCCCTTAACCAACAATACAACAGGTGTAGACCTTACAGTGAAATACTTACTAACAAGACCTTAACCAACAATACAACAGGTGTAGACCTTACAGTGAAATGCTTACTAACAAGCCCTTAACCAACAATACAACAGGTGTAGACCTTACAGTGAAATGCTGACTAACAAGCCCTTAACCAACAATACAACAGGTGTAGACCTTACAGTGAAATGCTTACTAACAAGACCTTAACCAACAATACAACAGGTGTAGACCTTACAGTGAAATGATTACTAACAAGCCCTTAACCAACAATACAACAGGTGTAGACCTTACAGTGAAATGCTTACTAACAAGCCCTTAACCAACAATACAACAGGTGTAGACCTTACAGTGAAATACTTACTAACAAGCCCTTAACCAACAATACAACAGGTGTAGACCTTACAGTGAAATGCTTACTAACAAGACCTTAACCAACAATACAACAGGTGTAGACCTTACAGTGAAATGCTTACTAACAAGCCCTTAACCAACAATACAACAGGTGTAGACCTTACAGTGAAATGCTTACTAACAAGCCCTTAACCAAGAATGCAGTTAAGAAAAAAATAGATAAGTAAAAAAATCATCAAAACAACAAATAATTGCCCTGCTAGCTAGCTTCTATATAGCTCACAACATGGCCTGCCAGTTAACTTCTCTACACCTCACAACACAGCCTGCTAGTTAGCTTCTCTACGCCCCACAACGCAGCCTGCTAGTTAGCTTCTCCATGCCTCACAACACAGCCTGCTAGCTAGCTTCTCTACGCCCCACAACGCAGCCTGCTAGCTAGCTTCTCTACGCCCCACAACACAGCCTGCTAGCTAGCTTCTCTATGCCCCACAACACAGCCTGCTAGCTAGCTTCCCTACGCCCCACAACACAGCCTGCTAGCTAGCTTCTCTACACCTCACAACACAGCCTGCTAGTTAGCTTCTCTACACCTCACAACACAGCCTGCTAGCTAGCTTCTCTACACCTCACAACACAGCCTGCTAGCTAGCTTCTCTACTCCTCACAACACAGCCTGCTAGCTAGCTTCTCTATGCCCCACAACACAGCCTGCTAGTTAGCTTCTCTACGCCTCATAACACAGCCTGCTAGCTAGCTTCTCTATGCCTCACAACACAGCCTGCTAGCTAGCTTCTCTATGCCCCACAACACAGCCTGCTAGCTAGCTTCCCTACGCCCCACAACACAGCCTGCTAGCTAGCTTCTCTACACCTCACAACACAGCCTGCTAGCTAGCTTCTCTACACCTCACAACACAGCCTGCTAGCTAGCTTCTCTACACCTCACAACACAGCATGCTAGTTAGCTTCTCTACACCTCACAACTTGGCCTGCTAGTTAGCTTCTCTATGCCTCACAACACAGCCTGCTAGCTAGCTTCTCTACACCTCACAACACAGCCTGCTAGCTAGCTTCTCTACTCCTCACAACACAGCCTGCTAGCTAGCTTCTCTATGCCCCACAACACAGCCTGCTAGTTAGCTTCTCTACGCCTCATAACACAGCCTGCTAGCTAGCTTCTCTATGCCTCACAACACAGCCTGCTAGCTAGCTTCTCTATGCCCCACAACACAGCCTGCTAGTTAGCTTCTCTACGCCTCATTACACAGCCTGCTAGCTAGCTTCTCTACGCCCCACAACACAGCCTGCTAGCTAGCTTCTCTATGCCCCACAACACAGCCTGCTAGCTAGCTTCTCTATGCCCCACAACACAGCCTGCTAGCTAGCTTCTCTACGCCCCACAACACAGCCTGCTAGCTAGCTTCTCTACGCCCCACAACATGGCGTCACAGCGCAGGATGGGAGACACACACACACCAGATTCCCATGAGATTTAACACACACACACACACACACACGCACTCACACACACACACCATCACACACACATCACCTGTCCACAGAAGAAACTGGGAGGGGTTGTGGGAAGGAAACACCAGGGGCATTTTGGGTAGAATGGGTGTGGTTAAGAGGTTAAGAGCAGAATGGATGCAAGCTATGAATCTACACTCTCTTACTTACACACACACACACACACACACACACACACACACACACACACACACACACACTCTTGAGTAGTGTGTAGGCACCTAGGCTCATTAAGGAGGAGTGAAGGCTCTGGGCTCATCTTTAAAATATAAAACAAAGTGCCGTGATGTCACAGCCCATCAGCCTATCCTGCGCAGACTAAACCACTTTAGCAGAAAGAGCAGACTGTGATCGCCTGAACGCACAGAACCCGCTCTGACACACACAGACGGCGGGCTGTGCAGGATGAGGGATGCATGTTGGTTTGGGGCTAAACATGATATCTGGGTTCCCCTGGGTCGGCCAATCAGAACAGCCTTCCAGGGAAACAGGAAAAGCACTCAAGACTCGGCCTGGAGAACACACACACACACACACACACACACACACACACACACACACACACATACAAAAACACACACACACACACACATACAAACACACACAGACACACAAATATACAAACACAGACACAAACATACAAACACACACAGAGAGAGAGAGACAGACATACACACAGACAAAGAAGATTCAAGATTGTCTAGCAGTCAGTCATACAGAACACAGAACTACCTACTCAGAACACAGACCTTCTCAGAACACAGACCTACTCAGAACACACCCGTAGATCTACTCAGAACACAGAACTACTCAGAACACACCCGTAGATCTACTCAGAACACAGAACTACTCAGAACACAGATCTACTCAGAACACAGATCTACTTAGAACACAGACCTACTCAGAACACATACCTACTCAGAACACAGATCTACTCAGAACACAGACGACTCAGAACACAAACCTACTCAGAACACAGATCTACTCAGAACACAGACCAACTCAACAAATGTTTTGTGTACACCTTTATGAGTTTCCCACCAATCTGTGCCCGAAATATATATATTTTTCTCTCTGGTCTTTTTTTGAACGGTATTGGCTAGAGACAAGCAGTTTGGCCTGCAGAGTTTTGTCATACTATCCAGGTCTGTGCCCAAACAGTTTGAGCTTCAACTTTTAAAAATCCACCTTTCCAGAAATATGTCTCTCACTGTTGCTGCCTGTTACAGACCCCCCTCAGCCCCCAGCTGTGCCCTGGACACCATATGTGAATTGATTGCCCCCCATCTATCTTCAGAGTTTGTACTGTTAGGTGACTTAAACTGGGATATGCTTAACACCCCGGCCGTCCTTCAATCTAAGATAGATGCCCTCAATCTCACACAAATTATCAAGGAACCCACCAGGTACAACCCTAAATCCGTAAACATGGGTACCATCATAGATATCATCCTGACTAACTATCCCTCCAAATACACCTCCTCTGTTTTCAACCAGGATCTCAGAGATCACTGCCTCATTGCCTGCGTTCGTAATGGGTCAGCGGTCAAACGACCACCCCTTATCACTGTCAAACACTCCCTAAAACACTTCAGTGAGCAGGCCTTTCTAATCGATCTGGCCCGTGTATCCTGGAAGGATATTGACCTCATCCCGACAGTAGAGGATGCCTGGTTGTTCTTTCCTCACCATCTTAAATAAGCATGCCCCATTCAAAAAATGTAGAACTAAGAACAGATATAGCCTTTGGTTCACTCCAGACTTGACTGCCCTTGACCAACACAAAAACATCCTGTGGGGAACTGCATTAGCATCGAATAGCCCCCACGATATGCAACTTTTCAGGTAAGTCATGAACCAATATACACAGTCAGTTAGAAAAGCAAAGGTTAGCTTTTTCAAACAGAAATTTGCATCCTGTAGTACTAATTCCAAAAAGTTCTGGGACACTGTAAACTCCATGGAGAATAAAAGCATCTCCTCCCAGTTTCCCACTGCATTGAGGCTAAGAAACACTGTCTCCACCGATAAATCCACGATTATCGAAAATTTCAATAAGCATTTTGCTATGGCTGGCCATGCTTTCCAGCTGGCTACCCCTACCCCGGCCAACAGCTCTGTACCCCCCGCAGCAACCTGCCCAATCCCCCCCTATTATCCTTCACCCAAATCCAGATAGCTGATGTTCAGAAAGAGCTGAAAAATCTGGACCCCTACAAATCTGCTGGGCTAGACAATCTGGACCCTTTCTTTCTAAAATTATCAGCCGAAATTGTTGCAACCCCTATTACCAGCCTGTTCAACCTCTCTTTCGTATCGTCTGAGATCCCTAGAGATTGGAAAGCTGCCACGGTCACCCCCCTCTTCAAAGGGGGAGACACTCTAGACCCAAATTGTTACAGACCTATATCCATCCTGCCCTGCCTTTCTAAAGTCTTCAAAAGCCAAGTTAACAAACAGATCACTGACCACTTCGAATCCCACCGTACCTTCTCTGCTATGCAATCTGGTTTCCGAGCTGGTCATGGGTGCACCTCAGCCACGCTCAAGGTACTAAATGATATCATAACTGCCATCGATAAAAGACAGTACTGTGCAGCCATCTTTATCGACCTGGCCAAGGCTTTCGACTCTGTCAATCACCACATTCTTATTGGCAGACTCAACAGCCTTGGTTCCTCAAATCACTGCCTTGCCTGGTTCTCCAACTACTTCTCAGATAGAGTTCAGTGTGTCAAATCGGAGGGCCTGTTGTCCGAACCTCTGGCAGTTTCTATGGGGGTGCCACAGGGTTCATTTCTTGGGCCGACTCTCTATATATATATATCAATGATGTCGCTCTCGCTGCTGGTGACTCTCTGATCCATCTCTACGCAGACGACACCATTTTGTATACATCTGGCCCCTCTTTGGACACTGTGTTAACTAACCTTCAAACGAGCTTCCATGCCATACAACACTCCTTCCATGGCCTCCAACTGCTCTTAAATGCTAGTAAAACTAAATACATGCTCTTCAACCGATCGCTGCCCTCACCCGCCCACCGGACTATCATCACTACTCTCGACGGGTCTGACGTAGAATATGTGGACACCTACAAATAGCTAGGTGTCTGGTTAGACTGTTAGCTCTCCTACCTGTTTAAATAAAGCTGGAATAAAATAAAAATGTATAAGTGTAATAAACGTCAAACCATCAAGGTCAGCAAATGTAGCACCTACCCTCCCCCCCCAACATCACCCTGCACCCTCCCCCCCAACATCACCCTGTACCCTCCCCCCCCAACATCACCCTGTACCCTCCCCCCAACATCACCCTGTACCCTCCCCCCAACATCACCCTGTACCCTCCCCCCAACATCACCCTGTACCCTCCCCCCAACCTCACCCTGTACCCTCCCCCCAACATCACCCTGTACCCTCCCCCCAACATCACCCTGTACCCTCCCCCCAACATCACCCTGTACCCTCCCCCCAACATCACCCTGTACCCTCCCCCCAACATCACCCTGTACCCTCCCCCCAACATCACCCTGTACCCTCCCCCCCAACATCACCCTGTACCCTCCCCCCAACATCACCCTTACTCCCCACCCTTTACCCTCCCCCCAACATCACCCTTACTCCCCACCCTTTACCCTCCCCCCAACATCACCCTTACTCCCCACCCTTTACCCTCCCCCCAACATCACCCTTACTCCCCACCCTTTACCCTCCCCCCAACATCACCCTTACTCCCCACCCTTTACCCTCCCCCCAACATCACCCTTACTCCCCACCCTTTACCCTCCCCCCCAACATCACCCTTACTCCCCACCCTTTACCCTCCCCCCCAACATCACCCTTACTCCCCACCCTTTACCCTCCCCCCAACATCACCCTTACTCCCCACCCTTTACCCTTCCCCCCAACATCACTCTTACTCCCCACCCTTTACCCTTCCCCCCAACATCACCCTGCACCCTCCCCCCCAACATCACCCTGCACCCTCCCCCCCAACATCACCCTGTACCCTCCCCCCCAACATCACCCTGTACCCTCCCCCCAACATCACCCTGTACCCTCCCCCCAACATCACCCTGTACCCTCCCCCCAACATCACCCTGTACCCTCCCCCCAACATCACCCTGTACCCTCCCCCCAACATCACCCTGTACCCTCCCCCCAACATCACCCTGTACCCTCCCCCCAACATCACCCTGTACCCTCCCCCCCAACATCACCCTGTACCCTCCCCCCAACATCACCCTTACTCCCCACCCTTTACCCTCCCCCCAACATCACCCTTACTCCCCACCCTTTACCCTCCCCCCAACATCACCCTTACTCCCCACCCTTTACCCTCCCCCCAACATCACCCTTACTCCCCACCCTTTACCCTCCCCCCAACATCACCCTTACTCCCCACCCTTTACCCTCCCCCCAACATCACCCTTACTCCCCACCCTTTACCCTCCCCCCCAACATCACCCTTACTCCCCACCCTTTACCCTCCCCCCCAACATCACCCTTACTCCCCACCCTTTACCCTCCCCCCAACATCACCCTTACTCCCCACCCTTTACCCTTCCCCCCAACATCACTCTTACTCCCCACCCTTTACCCTTCCCCCCAACATCACCCTTACTCCCCACCCTGTACTATTATTACCCCAAATTATATCATACACACATTTAGCTATTTAAGTATCTCTTCCTGTCATTTACCTGTACAGTTAATGTAACCATGCAAGTATTCACTTACCTGTAAATTTAACTGTATATTTACCTGTACAGTTAATTTAACCATGCAAAATGTTCACTTACCTGTTAATTTAACCAGTCTGTCTATTAAGTAAACTATTATTACCCTCACTCATATCATACACATTTTTAGCTCTTGAAGTATTTCTTTTTTGCACTCCAGACTCCAGTATCTGTCTTGTGTGTATTTTCGTTGTGGCATTTTGCACCTGCCCTGTGTTTTGTTGTAGCTGCTTGACAAAGAAATGTCCCCTCAGGGATCAATAAAATACCTATCTATCTATCTATCTATCTATCTATCTATCTATCTATCTATCTATCTATCTATCTATCTATCTATCTATCTATCTATCTATCTATCTACCTACCTACCTACCTACCTACCTACCTACCTGCCTGCCTGCCTGCCTGCCTGCCTGCCTGCCTGCCTGCCTGCCTGCCTGCCTGCCTGCCTGCCTGCCTGCCTGCCTGCCTGCCTGCCTGCCTGCCTGCCTGCCTGCCTGCCTGCCTGCCTGCCTGCCTGCCTGCCTGCCTGCCTGCCTGCCTGCCTGCCTGCCTGCCTGCCTGCCTGCCTGCCTGCCTGCCTGCCTGCCTGCCTGCCTGCCTGCCTGCCTGCCTGCCTGCCTGCCTACCTACCTACCTATCTATCTATCTATCTATCTATCTATCTATCTATCTATCTATCTATCTAATTCATTCCTTACTTAGATTTGTGTGTGTTGGGTATATGTTGTGTAACTGTTAGATATTACTGTTAGATATTACTGCCCTGTCAGAACTAGAAGCACAAGCATTTCGCTACACCCGCAATAACATCGGCTAAACACGTGCATGTGACCGATACAATTTGATTTGACAAAGAACCAGATTGTCACTCAGACAGAGCTCCAGAGTTCCTCTGTTGAGATGAGAGGAGGAGAAAGAGATAACCTTCCAGAAGGACAACCATGCTGTGGGATGTTTTTCAGCGGCAGGGACTGGGAGACTAGTCAGGATTGAGGGAAAGATGAACAGAGAAAAGTATAGAGAGATCCTTGATGAAAACCTGCTCCCGAGCACACAGGACCTCCAACTGAGAGCGAATGTTCACTTTCCAACAAAACAACAACCCTAAGCACACAGCCAAACAATGCAGGAGTGGCTTCGGGACATGTCTTTGAATGTCCCTAAGTGGCCCAGCCAGAGCCCGAACTTGAACCCGATCTAACATCTCTGGAGAGACCTGAAAATATCTGTGCAGCGACGCTCCCCATCCAACCTGACAGAGATTGAGAGGATCTGCAGAGAAGAATGGGAGAAACTCCCCAAATACAGGTGTGACCAGCTTGTAGCGTCAAGCCCAAGAAGACTTAAGCTGTAATCGCTGCCAGAGGTGCTTCAACAAAGTACTGAGTAAAGGGTCTGAATACTTATGTAATTGTGATATTTCAGTGTTTTTATTTTATTTATATAAATTAGCAAACATTTCAAAAAAACTATTTTTGCTTTGTCATTATGGGGTATTGTGTGTAGATTGATGAGGGGGGAAAACTATTTAATACATTTAGCCTATTCACATTGACTCTGTACTGGTACTTCCTGTATATAGTCTCCTCACATTGACTCTGTACTGGTACTTCCTGTATATAGCCTCCTCACATTGACTCTGTACTGGTACTTCCTGTATATAGCCTCCTCACATTGACTCTGTACTGGTACTTCCTGTATATAGCCTCCTCACATTGACTCTGTACTGGTACTTCCTGTATATAGCCTCCTCACATTGACTCTGTACTGGTACCCCTGTATATAGCCTCCTCACATTGACTCTGTACTGGTACCCCTGTATATAGCCTCACATTGACTCTGTACTGGTACTTCCTGTATATAGCCTCCTCACATTGACTCAGTACTGGTACCCCTGTATATAGCCTCCTCACATTGACTCTGTACTGGTACCCCTGTATATAGCCTCCTCACATTGACTCTGTACTGGTACCCCTGTATATAGCCTCCTCACATTGACTCTGTACTGGTACTTCCTGTATATAGCCTCCTCACATTGACTCTGTACTGGTACCCCTGTATATAGCCTCCTCACATTGACTCTGTACTGGTACCCCTGTATATAGCCTCCTCACATTGACTCTGTACTGGTACCCCTGTATATAGCCTCCTCACATTGACTCTGTACTGGTACTTCCTGTATAAAGCCTCCTCACATTGACTCTGTACTGGTACTTCCTGTATATAGCCTCCTCACATTGACTCTGTACTGGTACCCCTGTATATAACCTCCTCACATTGACTCTGTACTGGTACCACCTGTATATAGCCTCCTCATATTGACTCTGTACTGGTACTTCCTGTATAAAGCCTCCTCACATTGACTCTGTACTGCTACTTCCTGTATATAGCCTCCTCACATTGACTCTGTACTGGTACTTCCTGTATATAACCTCCTCACATTGACTCTGTACTGGTACCACCTGTATATAGCCTCCTCACATTGACTCTGTCTTGGTACACCTGTATATAGCCTCCTCACATTGACTCTGTATTGGTACACCTGTATATAGCCTCCTCACATTGACTCTGTACTGGTACCCCTGTATATAGCCTCCTCACATTGACTCTGTACTGGTACCCCTGTATATAGCCTCCTCACATTGACTCTGTACTGGTACCCCTGTATATAGCCTCCTCACATTGACTCTGTACTGGTACCCCTGTATATAGCCTCCTCACATTGACTCTGTACTGGTACCCCTGTATATAGCCTCCTCACATTGACTCTGTACTGGTACCCCTGTATATAGCCTCCTCACATTGACTCTGTACTGGTACCCCTGTATATAGCCTCATCACATTGACTCTTTACTGGTACCCCTGTATATAGCCTCCTCACATTGACTCTGTACTGGTACCCCTGTATATAGCCTCCTCACATTGACTCTGTACTGGTACCACCTGTATATAACCTCCTCACATTGACTCTGTACTCGTACCCCTGTATATATCCTCCTCACATTGACTCTGTACTGGTACCCCTGTATATAGCCTCCTCACATTGACTCTGTACTGGTACCCCTGTATATAGCCTCCTCACATTGTCTATGTACTGGTACTTCCTGTATATAGTCTCCTCACATTGACTCTGTACTGGTACTTCCTGTATATAGCCTCCTCACATTGACTCTGTACTGGTACCCCTGTATATAGCCTCCTCACATTGACTCTGTATTGGTACCCCTGTATATAGCCTCCTCACATTGACTCTGTACAGGTACCCCTGTATATAGCCTCCTCACATTGACTCTGTACTGGTACTTCCTGTATATAGCCTCCTCACATTGACTCTGTACTGGTACCACCTTTATATAGCCTCCTCACATTGACTCTGTACTGGTACCCCTGTATATAGTCTCCTCACATTGACTCTGTACTGGTACCCCTGTATATAGCCTCCTCACATTGACTCTGTACTGGTACTTCCTGTATATAACCTCCTCACATTGACTCTCTACTGGTACCACCTGTATATAGCCTCCTCACATTGACTCTGTACTGGTACCCCTGTATATAGCCTCCTCACATTGACTCTGTACTGGTACTTCCTGTATATAGCCTCCTCACATTGACTCTGTACTGGTACCCCTGTATATAGCCTCCTCACATTGACTCTGTACTTGTACTTCCTGTATATAGCCTCCTCACATTGACTCTGTACTGGTACTTCCTGTATATAGCCTCCTCACATTGACTCTGTACTGGTACCACCTGTATATAGCCTCCTCACATTGACTCTGTACTGGTACCCCTGTATATAGCCTCCTCACATTAACTCTGTACTGGTACCCCTGTATATAACCTCCTCACATTGACTCTGTACTGGTACCCCTGTATATAACCTCCTCACATTGACTCTGTACTGGTACTTCCTGTATATAACCTCCTCACATTGACTCTGTACTGGTACCCCTGTATATAACCTCCTCACATTGACTCTGTATTGGTACCCCTGTATATAGCCTCGCTACTGTTATTTTTACTGTAATTTTACTGTTTTTTATTTCTTTAACTATTGTTTACCTAATACTTATTTTTCTCTTAAAACTGCATTGTTGGTTAAGGTCTTGTTAGTCAGCATTTCACTGTAAGATCTACACCTGTTGTATTGTTGGTTAAGGGCTTGTTAGTAAGCATTTCACTGTAAGGTCTACACCTGTTGTATTGTTGGTTAAGGTCTTGTTAGTAAGCATTTCACTGTAAGGTCTACACCTGTTGTATTGTTGGTTAAGGTCTTGTTAGTAAGCATTTCACTGTAAGGGTTACAGCTGTTGTATTGTTGGTTAAGGGCTTGTTAGTAAGCATTTCACTGTAAGGTCTACACCTGTTGTATACGGCGCACGTGACAAATACACTTTGATTTGATTTGTTTGAATAGACTAAAATGAACAGCATGGATACCAGCTCCATCCTGGTGGCAGTGGACTAATTCCATGGACAGAAAACAGAAGATTAGAGGTTTGAATCACACTGATGCCATGTCACAATAAAAAAATACATGCGTTTACATGGCTTTGTTCCCACAACCAATGTGAAACCAAAAATATACGTTCCCACAACTTCCAAGGATCCACATTTGCTAGCCTGCATAGACATGAGTGCTATTGTCACAGACCTCTTCAGAGACTCAAAGTAGCAACACACACACACACACACACACACACACACACGCACGCAGACCAATGACCCAGGAGATGGGGGGGGGCTGATTAGGGGTGACGGGGGTGGAGGGGGTTGGAGGGGGATTTGAGGTGTGTGAGGAGGGGGTAGAGGGGATTTGCGCAGGGCCGAGGGCAGGGTGTGTGTGTGTGAGGCTGGGGGGGAGACCAGTAGGGAATGGTGTCAGCTGCGCAGGCAGCAGGGAAAGCCGACATCTTAATAAAACAGCCTCAGGCTAAAACCCATTAAAGGCCTCAGAGCCTGTTACCACTGCTGGCCAGGTAGTACACACATTATATATGGATCTGCGTTTGTCTGTCTGTCTGTCTGTCTGTCTGTCTGTCCGTGTGTGTGTGTGTGTGTGTGTGTGTGTGTGTGTGTGTGTGTGTGTGTGGTTACAGTAGTCGAGGAAGGGGAAACCCTACTCAGAACGTTTCAAGTTTGTATTGTCACATGCACAAGTACAGTGAAATGCCTTTCCTGCTTATTATTTTCCAACAATACTGTAATTAATAAGTATTACTATAACAATGTATCCAAAAGTAAAGTAGAACAAAATCACACACAGTATGTCAACTACACTGAGTGGACAAAACATGCTCTTTCCATGACAGACTGACCAGGTGAATCCAGGTGAAAGATATGATCCCTTATTGATGTCACTTGTTAAATCCACTTCAATCAGTGTAGATGAAGGGGAGGAGACAGGTTAAAGAAGGATTTCTAAGACGTGGATTGTGAATGTGTCCCATTCAGAGGGTGAATGGGCAAGACAAAATATTTAAGTGTCCTTGTACAGGGTATGGTAGTAGGTGCCAGGGTATGGTAGTAGGAGCCAGGGTATGGTAGTAGGTAACAGGGTATGGTAGTAGGTAACAGGGTATGGTAGTAGGTGCCAGGGTATGGTAGTAGGTAACAGGGTATGGTAGTAGGTGAACAGGGTATGGTAGTAGGTGAACAGGGTATGGTAGTAGGAGCCAGGGTATGGTAGTAGGTAACAGGGTATGGTAGTAGGTAACAGGGTATGGTAGTAGGTGCCAGGGTATGGTAGTAGGTAACAGGGTATGGTAGTAGGTGCCAGGGTATGGTAGTAGGTGCCAGGGTATGGTAGTAGGTGCCAGGGTATGGTAGTAGGTGCCAGGGTATGGTAGTAGGTAACAGGGTATGGTAGTAGGTAACAGGGTATGGTAGTAGGTAACAGGGTATGGTAGTAGGTAACAGGGTATGGTAGTAGGTAACAGGGTATGGTAGTAGGTAACAGGGTATGGTAGTAGGTAACAGGGTATGGTAGTAGGTGCCAGGGTATGGTAGTAGGTGCCAGGGTATGGTAGTAGGTAACAGGGTATGGTAGTAGGAGCCAGGGTATGGTAGTAGGTGAACAGGGTATGGTAGTAGGTAACAGGGTATGGTAGTAGGTAACAGGGTATGGTAGTAGGTAACAGGGTATGGTAGTAGGTAACAGGGTATGGTAGTAGGTAACAGGGTATGGTAGTAGGTAACAGGGTATGGTAGTAGGTAACAGGGTATGGTAGTAGGTGCCAGGGTATGGTAGTAGGTGCCAGGGTATGGTAGTAGGTGCCAGGGTGTGGTAGTAGGTAACAGGGTATGGTAGTAGGAGCCAGGGTATGGTAGTAGGTGAACAGGGTATGGTAGTAGGTAACAGGGTATGGTAGTAGGTAACAGGGTATGGTAGTAGGTAACAGGGTATGGTAGTAGGTAACAGGGTATGGTAGTAGGTAACAGGGTATGGTAGTAGGTAACAGGGTATGGTAGTAGGTGCCAGGGTATGGTAGTAGGTGCCAGGGTATGGTAGTAGGTGCCAGGGTGTGGTAGTAGGTAACAGGGTATGGTAGTAGGAGCCAGGGTATGGTAGTAGGTGAACAGGGTATGGTAGTAGGTAACAGGGTATGGTAGTAGGTAACAGGGTATGGTAGTAGGTAACAGGGTATGGTAGTAGGTAACAGGGTATGGTAGTAGGTAACAGGGTATGGTAGTAGGTAACAGGGTATGGTAGTAGGTGCCAGGCGCACAGGATTGAGTGTGTCAAGAACTGCAACACTGCTGTGTTTTTCATGCTCAACAGTTTCCTGTGTGTGTCAAGAATGGTCCCCCATCCAAAGGACATCCAGCCAACATGACACAGCTGTGTGAAGCATTGGAGTCAACATGGACCAGCATCCCTGTGGAACACTTTCAACACCTTGTAGAGACCAGGCCTCGACGAACTGAGACTGTTCTGAAGAGAGGGTGGGGGGTGCAACTCAATATTAGGAGTTCAGAGTTCAGACAGGATCTTATTGGTGTTGTATTATAGCTGAGATCAGACAGGATCTTATTGCTGTTGTATTATAGCTGAGATCAGACAGGCTCTTATTGCTGTTGTATTATAGCTGAGATCAGACAGGCTCTTATTGCTGTTGTATTATAGCTGAGATCAGACAGGATCTTATTGCTGTTGTATTATAGCTGAGATCAGACAGGATCTTATTGCTGTTGTATTATAGCTGAGATCAGACTGGCTCTTATTGCTGTTGTATTATAGCTGAGTTCAGACAGGCTCTTATTGCTGTTGTATTATAGCTGAGATCAGACAGGCTCTTATTGCTGTTGTATTATAGCTGAGTTCAGACAGGATCTTATTGCTGTTGTATTATAGCTGAGATCAGACAGGCTCTTATTGCTGTTGTATTATAGCTGTTCAGACAGGATCTTATTGCTGTTGTATTATAGCTGAGATCAGACAGGATCTTATTGCTGTTGTATTATAGCTGAGATCAGACAGGCTCTTATTGCTGTTGTATTATAGCTGAGATCAGACAGGATCTTATTGCTGTTGTATTATAGCTGAGTTCAGACAGGCTCTTATTGGTGTTGTATTATAGCTGAGATCAGACAGGATCTTATTGCTGTTGTATTATAGCTGAGATCAGACAGGATCTTATTGCTGTTGTATTATAGCTGAGATCAGACAGGATCTTATTGCTGTTGTATTATAGCTGAGTTCAGACAGGCTCTTATTGCTGTTGTATTATAGCTGAGTTCAGACAGGATCTTATTGCTGTTGTATTATAGCTGAGTTCAGACAGGCTCTTATTTCTGTT
>CM042412.1:222500-240000 GCA_023634145.1 Thymallus thymallus
CACCCTCACCCTCTGTATCTGCTGTGAAAGCTGTCAGACCACGAGACATGCCGAAAATCGTCCGTAGCGTCTGAACGGCTTGGCCTATAAAACTATTATGGTGAGACTCTGATGAGCACGTACAGTACATGTCAGTTGTTTGAGTCTAGGATGTCTACAGGCCTCAATACTCGTCTGAAGGTCCCTGGTACCGGTTGAAAAAATTTATGGAAGCATATACAGTGGGGAGAACAAGTATTTGATACACTGCCGAATTTGCAGGTTTTCCTACTTACCAAGCATGCAGAAGTCTGTAATTTTTATCATAGGTACACTTCAACTGTGAGTGACGGAATCTAAAACAAAAATCCAGAAAATCACATTGTATGATTTTTAAGTAATTAATTTGCATTTTATTGCATGACATAAGTATTTGATACATCAGAAAAGCAGAACTTAATATTTGGTACAGAAACCTTTGTTTGCAATTACAGAGATCATACGTTTCCTGTAGTTCTTGACCAGGTTTGCACACACTGTAGCAGGGATTTTGGCCCACTCCTCCATCCAGATCCTTCAGGTTTCGGGGCTGTCGCTGGGCAATACGGACTTTCAGCTCCCTCCAAAGATTTTCTATTGGGTTCAGGTCTGGAGACTGGCTAGGCCACTCCAGGACCTTGAGATGCTTCTTACGGAGCCACGATTAGTTGCCCTGGCTGTGTGTTTCGGGTCGTTGTCATGCTGGAAGACCCAGCCACGACCCATCTTTAATGCTCTTACTGAGGGAAGGAGGTTGTTGGCCAAGATCTCGCGATACGTGGCCCCATCCATCCTCCCCTCAATATGGTGCAGTCGTTCTGTCCCCTTTGCAGAAAAGCATCCCCAAAGAATGATGTTTCTACCTCCATGCTTCACGGTTGGGATGGTGTTCTTGGGGTTGTACTCATCCTTCTTCTTCCTCCAAACACGGCGAGTGGAGTTTAGACCAAAAAGCTCTATTTTTGTCTCATCAGACCACATGACCTTCTCCCATTCCTCCTCTGGATCATCCAGATGGTCATTGGCAAACTTCAGACGGGCCTGGACATGCGCTGGCTTGAGCAGGGGGACCTTGCGTGCGCTGCAGGATTTTAATCCATGACGGCGTAGTGTGTTACTAATGGTTTTCTTTGAAACTGTGGTCCCAGCTCTCTTCAGGTCATTGACCAGGTCCTGCCGTGTAGTTCTGGGCTGATCCCTCACCTTCCTCATGATCATTGATGCCCCACGAGGTGAGATCTTGCATGGTGCCCCAGACCGAGGGAGATTGACCGTCATCTTGAACTTCTTCCATTTTCTAATAATTGTGCCAACAGTTGTTGCCTTCTCACCAAGCTGCTTGCCTATTGTCCTGTAGCCCATCCCAGCCTTGAGCAGGTCTACAATTTTATCCCTGATGTCCTTACACAGCTCTCTGGTCTTGGCCATTGTGGAGAGGTTGGAGTCTGTTTGATTGAGTGTGTGGACAGGTGTCTTTTATACAGGTAACGAGTTCAAACAGGTGCAGTTAATACAGGTAATGAGTGGAGAACAGGAGGGCTTCTTAAAGAAAAACTAACAGGTCTGTGAGAGCCGGAATTCTTACTGGTTGGTAGGTGATCAAATACTTATGTCATGCAATAAAATGCTAATTAATTATTTAAAAATCATACAATGTGATTTTCTGGATTTTTGTTTTAGATTCCGTCTCTCACAGTTGAAGTGTACCTATGATAAAAATTACAGACCTTTACATGCTTTGTAAGTAGGAAAACCTGCAAAATTGGCAGTGTATCAAATACTTGTTCTCCCCACTGTATATGGAGACAGTTTAGTGCCATAAATAAAGGGTTCAATACATGGAAATATATGGAGCATATATATGGAGACAGTTTAGTGCCATAAATAAAGGGTTCAATACATGTGAATATATGGAGCATATATATGGAGACAGTTTAGTGCCATAAATAAAGGGTTCAATGCATGTCAATATATGGAGCATATTTATTTCACCTTTATTTAACCAGGTAGGTTTTATTTCACCTTTATTTAACCAGGTAGGTTTTATATCACCTTTATTTAACCAGGTAGGCCAGTTGAGAACTAGTTCTCATTTACAACTGAGACCTGGCCAAGACAAAGCAAAGCAGTGAGACAACAACAACAACACAGAGTTACACAGTAAACAAACATACAGTCAAAAACACAATAGAAAATCTATATACAGAGTGCAAATGTAGTACAAAATGTAGTAAGGTTAGGAGGTAGGACAATAAATAGACCATAGTGGTGAAATAAATAAATCATTAACACTGGAATGAAGGATGTGCAAATTATGATGTGCAAATAGAGATACTGGAGTGCAAGAATAGTGAAAATAATAAAAATAAATATGGGGATGAGGTAGTAGTGTGGGCTATTTACAGAAGGGCTGTATACAGGTGCAGTGATCGATAAGCAGCTTTGACAGCTGATGCTTAAAGTTATTGAGGGAGATAGGAACCTCTAGCTTCAAGGATTTTTTCAATTCGTTCCATTCAGTGGCAGCAGAGAACTGGAAGGAATGGCGGCCAAAGGAGGTGTTGGCTTTAGGGGTGACCAGTGAGATATACCTGCTGGAACGCATGCTACGGGTGGGTGTTGCTATCGTGACCAGCGAGCTGAGATAGGGCGGGGATTTACCTAACAGAGACTTATAGATGACCTGGAGCCAGTGGGTTTGGCGACGAATATATAATGAAGGCCAGCCAACGAGAGCATACAGGTCGCAGTGGTGGGTAGTATATGGGGCTTTGGTAACAAAACGGATGGCACTGTGATAGACTACATCCAATTTGCTGAGCAGAGTGTTGGAGGCTAGTTTGTAAATGACATCGCCAAAGTCAAGGATCGTTAGGATAGTCAGTTTTACAAGGACATGTTTAGCAGCATGAGTGAAGGAGGCTTTGTTGCGAAATAGGAAGCCAATTCTGGATTTAATTTTGGATTGGAGATGGTTGAGTCTGGAAGTTGAGTTTACAGTCTAACCAGATGCCTAGGTATTTGTAGGTGTTCACGTATTCTAAGTCGGACCTGTCGAGAGTAGTGATGATAGGCGGGTGCGGGCAGCGTTCGATGGAAAAGCATGTATTTAGTTTTACTAGCATTTAAGAGCAGTTGGAGGCCACGGAAGGAGTGTTGTATGGCATTGAAGCTTGTTTGAAGGTTAGTAAACACAGTGTCCAAAGAGGGGCCAGATATATACAGAATGGTGTCGTCTGCGTAGAGATGGATCAGAGAGTCACCAGCAGCGAGAGCGACATCGTTGATGTATATAGAGAAAATGGTTGGCCCAAGAATTGAACCCTGTGGCACCCCCATAGAAACTGCCAGAGGATCGGACAACAGGCCCTCCAATTTGACACACTGAACTCTGTCTGCGAAGTAGTTGGAGAACCAGGCAAGGCAGTCACTTGAGAAACCAAGGCTGTTGAGTCTGCCAATAAGAAATCGGGTGATTGACAGAGTCGAAAGCCTTGGCCAGGTCGATGAAGATGGCTGCACAGTACTGTCTTTTATCGATGGCGGTTATGATATCTTTCAGTACCTTGAGCGTAGCTGAGGTGCACCCATGACCAGCTCGGAAACCAGATTGCATAGCAGAGAAGGTACGGTGGGATTCGAAGTGGTCAGTGATCTGTTTGTTAACTTGGCTTTTGAAGACTTTAGAAAGGCAGGGTAGGATGGATATAGGTCTATAACAGTTTGGGTCTAGAGTGTCTCCCCCTTTGAAGAGGGGGATGACCGCTGCAGCTTTCCAATCTCTAGGGATCTCAGACGATACGAAAGAGAGGTTGAACAGGCTAGTAATAGGTGTTGCAACAATTTTGGCTGATAATTTTAGAAAGAAAGGGTCCAGATTGTCTAGCCCAGCAGATTTGAAGGGGTCCAGATTTAGCAGCTCTTTCAGAACATCAGCTGTCTGGATTTGGGTGAAGGAGAAGCGGGGGGGGCTTGGGCAGGTTGCTGCCGGGGGCACAGAGCTGTTGGCCGGGGTAGGGGTAGCCAGGTGGAAAGCATGGCCAGCCGTAGCAAAATGCTTATTGAAATTTTCGATAATCGTGGATTTATCGGTGTTCGATGCCAATGCAGTGCGCCACAGGATGTTTTTGTGTTGGTCTAGTGCAGTCAAGTCTGGGGTGAACCAAGGGCTATATCTATTCTTAGTTCTACGTTTTTTGAAAGGGGCATGCTTATTTAGGATGGTGAGGAAAGCACTTTTAAAGAACAACCAGGCGTCCTCTACTGACGGGATGAGGTCAATATCCTTCCAGGATACCCGGGCCAGATCGATTAGAAAGGCCTGCTCACTGAAGTGTTTTAGGGAGCGTTTGACAGTGATAAGGGGTGGTCGTTTGACCGCGGACCCATTACGAACGCAGGCAATGAGGCAGTGATCGCTGAGATCCTGGTTGAAGACAGTGGAGGTGTATTTGGAGGGCAAGTTAGTCAGGATGATTTCTATGATGGTACCCATGTTTACGGATTTAGGGTTGTACCTGGTAGATTCCTTCATAATTTGTGTGAGATTGAGGGCATCTAGCTTAGATTGAAGGACAGCCGGGGTGTTAAGCATATCCCAGTTTAGGTCACCTAACAGTACAAACTCTGAAGATAGATGGGGGGCAATCAATTCACATATGGTGTCCAGGGCAAAGCTGGGGGCTGAGGGGGGTCTGTAACAGGCGGCAACAATGAGAGACATATTTCTGGAAAGGTGGATTTTTAAGAGTAGAAGCTCAAACTGTTTGGGCACAGATATGGAGACAGTTTAGTGCCATAAATAAAGGGTTCAATACATGTGAATATTTGGAGCATATATATGGAGACAGTTTAGTGCCATAAATAAAGGGTTCAATACATGTGAATATTTGGAGCATATATATGGAGACAGTTTAGTGCCATAAATAAAGGGTTCAATACATGTGAATATATGGAGCATATATATGGAGACAGTTTAGTGCCATAAATAAAGGGTTCAATACATGTAAATATATGGAGCATAAATATGGAGACAGTTTAGTGCCATAAATAAAGGGTTCAATACATGGAAATATATGGAGCATATATATGTGTCACGAGCAGGTGCAGAGACAGACCAAGACGCAGCGCAGGGATAGTAGTTCGTCATAATATTTATTTATACTATGTATAAAAGAATACAAAATGAACAAACTAACAACACTGAACAAAACTCTAACGAAACAACGTTACGTTCACTAAACAAACACGAATGAACGGACGTAACGAAAAGCACACTTACTTTCCCCGTGACTGCGACATATACATCGACAACGTCCAGTGAAGGACAGACTAACATATATAGGATCCCTAATTAGAGACAATGCAGTGCAGCTGCCTCTAATTAGGGATCCAACCCAAAACCCACACAGAAACAGAAAAGAAAGACACTGTCAGACTCTGACCATAGCTACATAGAGAAGCAAATAGGCTTCTCTATGGCCAGAGCCTGACAGTACCCCCCCCCCCCCCAAGGGGCGGACTCCCGGACGCCAAAAAACACACAAAACAAGGGGGGGTTAATAGGGAGGGAAGACTAGTCCATCGGGGGCGGCTCTGACTCCGGCGAAGTGGACAGTTTACTCCCATGCCCCTTCTTTATAACCGGGCCCGGACTGGGCACCGGTGGGGCAAACGGCTCCGGCCATGGAGCGGGGAAAATAACCGGGCCAGGACTGGGCACCGGCAGGGCAACCGGCTCTGGCCAAGGAGCTGGGAAAACAACCAGGCCTGGACTGGGCACCGGTGGGGCGGACTGCTCAGGCTCTGGAGCGGAGCAGACGGCTGAACCCGGACTGGGTACCGGTGGAGCGGACTGCTCTGGCACTGGAGCGGAGCAGACGGCTGGACCCGGATTGGGCCCCGGTGGAGAGGACTGCTCTGGCTCTGGAGCGGAGTAGATGGCTGGACCCGGATTGGGCACGGGTACGGCGGACTGCTCTGGCACTGGAGCGGAGCAGACGGCTGGACCCGGAATGGGCACCGGTGGACGGACTGCTCTGTCACTGGGGCGGAGCAGATGGCTGGACCCTGAATGGGTACCGGTGGAGCGGACTGCTCTGGCACTGAGGTGGAGCAGACGGCTGGACCCGGAATGGGTACCGGTGGAGCGGACTGCTCTGGCACTAGACGGAGCAGACGGCTGGACCCGGATTGGGCACCGGTGGAGCGGACTGCTCTGGCCCTGGAGCGGAGCAGACGGCTGGACCCGGATTGGGCACCGGTGGAGCGGAATGCTCTGGCACTGGAGCGGAGCAGACGGCTTAACCCGGAATGGGTACCGGTGGAGCGGACTGCTCTGGCACTGGGGCGAAGCAGACGGCTGGACCTGGAATGGGTACCGGTGGAGCGGACTGCTCTGGCACTGGAGCGGAGCAGACGGCTGGAGGTTCCAGGCTGCGGACCTTCGCTGGTGGTTGTGGGCTGCGGACCTTCGCTGGATGTGGCGGGCTGCGGACCTTCGCTGGAGGTTGCGGGCTGCGGACCCTCGCTGGAGGTTGCGGGCTGCGGACCCTCGCTGTAGGTTGCGGGCTGCGGACCTTCGCTGGAGGTTGCGGGCTGCGGACCTTTGCTGGAGGTTCCGGGCTGCGGACCTTCGCTGGAGGTTCCGGGCTACGGAGGGCCGACACATGACGTACCGGACTGGGGAGGCGCACCGGATGTCTGGTGCGTGGAGCTGGCACAGGAAGCACCTGGCTAGGCGCACGCACTGGAGGTCGGGTGCGGGGAGCCGGCACGGGTCGTACCGGACTAGGGAGGCGCACCGGAGGTCGGATGCGTGGAGCCGGCCCTGGAAGCACCTGGCTGGGCGCCCCCACCGGAGGTCGGGTGCGGGGAGTAGAGCAGAGGTCCGGACCCGGACTGGACATCGGTGAAGCGGACTGCTCTGGCATGGGAGGTACCGGACTGGGAAGGCGGACCGGAGGTCGGGTGCGTGGAGCCGGCACTGGAAGCACCTGGCTGGGCGCACTCACTGAGGGTCGGATGCGGGGAGTGGAGTAGAGGTCCGGACCCGGACTGGACATCGGTGAAGCGGACTGCTCTTGCATGGGAGTGGAGCCGACGACCGGACCCAGACTAGGCACCGGTTGAGCGGACTGCTCTGGCATAGGGGTGGAGTAGACGACCGGACCCGGACTGGGGATGCTCACCTTGGCCACCTTTAAATCCAGCTCCCTCCTCTCGCTCTCACACTCCTCCATATTGTGCCAACATAGCACCATGATCCTCTCAGACAAATAGCAGTAAGGACTATCTGTTGTTCCATGTAGTGAATCTGTTATTCAATGTGTTTGTATGGGCTAATAGCAGTAAAGACTATCTGTTGTTCCATGTAGTGAATCTGTTATTCAATGTGTTTGTATGGACTAATAGCAGTAAGGACTATCTGTTGTTCTATAGTGAATCTGTTATTCAATGTGTTTGTATGGTCTAATAGCAGTAAGGACTATCTGTTGTTCCATGTAGTGAATCTGTTATTCAATGTGTTTGTATGGGCTAATAGCAGTAAGGACTATCTGTTGTTCCATGTAGTGAATCTGTTATTCAATGTGTTTGTATGGTCTAATAGCAGTAAGGACTATCTGTTGTTCCATGTAGTGAATCTGTTATTCAATGTGTTTGTATGGTCTAATAGCAGTAAGGACTATCTGTTGTTCCATGTAGTGAATCTGTTATTCAATGTGTTTGTATGGACTAATAGCAGTAAGGACTATCTGTTGTTGTGACAACAAAATGTGGAAAAAGTCAAGGGGTTGAATACTTTCTGGAGACTCTGTATACATAGTACAGTATATTTATAATTACCAACACCTTTCTGTTGTCAGAACAGACACAACAAACGCACAGTTATAAATTCATGGTCTTTAAATTCCCACCATGTCAGTATATATAAGGTCCAACAGTTGACAGTGCATGTCAGAGCGAAAACCAAGCCATGAGGTCAAAGAATTGTCCATAGAGCTCCGAGACAGGATTGTGTCGAGGCACAGATCTGGGGAAGGGTACCAAAACATTTCTGCAGCATTGAAGGTCCCCAAGAATACAGTGGAAGACTTCTTCCATCATTCTTAAATGGAAGAAGTTTAGAACCACCAAGACTTCCTAGAGCTGGCTGCCCGGAAGAACTGAGCAATCGGGGGAGAAGGGCCTTGATCAGGGAGGTGACCAAGAACCCGATGGTCCCTCTAACAGAGCTCCAGAGTTCCTATGTGGAGATGACAGAACCTTCCAGAAAGACAACCATCTCTGCAGTACTCCAACAATCAGACCTTTATGGTAGAGTGGCCAGACGGAAGCCACTCCTTAGTAAAAGGCACATGACAGTCTGCTTGGAGTTTTCCAAAAGGAACCTAAAGGACTCAGACCATGAGAAATAAGATTCTCTGATCTGATGATATCAAGATTGAACTCTTTGGCCTGAATGTCAAGCATCACATCTGGAGGAAACCTGGCACCATCCCTACGGTGAAGCATGGTGGTGGCACCATCATGCTGTGGTGATGTTTTTCAGCGGCAGGGACTTGGAGACTAGTCAGGATCGAGGCAAAGATTAACAGAGAGATCCTTGATGAAAACCTGCTCCAGAGCCCTCAGACTGGGGCGAAGGTTCACCTTCCAACAGGACAACGACCCTAAGCACACAGCCGAGACAACGCAGGAGTAGCTTCAGGACAAATCTCTAAATGTCCCTAAGTGGCCCAGCCAGAGCCCGAACTTGAAGCCGATCTAACATCTCTGGAGAGACCTGAAAATATCTGTGCAGCAACGCTCCCCATCCAACCTGACAGAGCTTGAGAGGATCTGCAGTGAAGAATGGGGAGAAACTCCCCAAATACAGGTGTGCCAAGCTTGCTTGACATAAAAATTCCTCCCCGGGATCAATAAAGTATCTATCTATCTATCTATCTATCTATCTATCTATCTATCTATCTATCTATCTATCTATCTATCTATCTATCTATCTATCTATCTATCTTGTAGCGTCATAACTGAGAACACAAAGCTGTAATCGCTGCTAGTGTGTGTGTGCGCTTTACGGAAGAATAAGCCAGTGTGTGTGTGTGTGTGTGTGTGTGTGTGTGTGTGTGTGTGTGGTGAGTTCTGAGTCTCAATGTAAACAGACAACCATCTCTCCAGCCTCCACATTAGGGTTAGTGTAGCTCTATGATCTTCTACCATACCATTCTACATAATCTAGCTCTATGATCTTCTACAATCTATACACACCTCTGTGTTCTATGTTCACACAGGAAGTTCACACACACACACACAGGTTTCTGTGTCTGTATCTGCAAAGAGACTGCACACCATCTAGTGGAGTATGTCTGACAGGACAGACACCACCACCTCCTAGACACAGGAGAGAGAGAGACAGACAGCACCACCTCCTGGACACAGGAGAGAGACAGACACCACCACCTCTTGGACACAGGAGAGAGACAGACAGCACCACCTCCTGGACACAGGAGAGAGACAGACAGCACCACCTCCTGGACACAGGAGAGAGACAGACAGCACCACCTCCTGGACACAGGAGAGAGACAGACAGCACCACCTCCTGGACACAGGAGAGAGACAGACAGCAACACCTCCTGGACACAGGAGAGAGACAGACAGCACCACCTCCTGGACACAGGAGAGAGACAGACAGCACCTCCTCCTGGACACAGGAGAGCTGAGAGAGACAGACAGAGCACGGTTTCTGAGTAAGACACACACAGGGTTAGATAAGTCATTGGGGCCGGAGAACAGAGGAGTAGACCTATAGCAGAACTGGAAGAGGACATGTACTGGTGTTCCTAATGATTGGTATACTCAGTCAAATAATTGGTCTGATTCCTTTCATATACTATTATATCAACCTTTGGATTGTGGGGCAATTAGATCACAAATAACTACATTCAGACTAGCCTACTACACTTTTATCCACTCTCCTATCAGAATACCATTGTATAGACTACCACGGCATAGACTACCACGGTATAGACTACCATGGCATAGACTACCAAGGTATAGACTACCACGGCATAGACTTCCACGGTATAGACTACCACGGCATAGACTTCCACGGTATAGACTACCACGGCATAGACTACCATGGCATAGACTACCAAGGTATAGACTACCACGGCATAGACTTCCACGGTATAGACTACCACGGCATAGACTACCACGGTATAGACTACCACGGTATAGACTACCACGGCATAGACTACCACGGTATAGACTACCACGACATAGACTACCATGGCATAGACTACCACAGTATAGACTACCACGGCATAGACTACCACGGTATAGACTACCACGGCATAGACTACTACAGTGTAGACTACCATGGTATAGACTACTACAGTATAGACTACCATGGTATAGACTACTACAAGATAGACTACTACAGTATAGACTACCATGGTATAGACTACTACAGGATAGACTACTACAGTATAGACTACCATGGTATAGACTACTACAGTATAGACTACCATGGTATAGACTACTACAGGATAGACTACTACAGTATAGACTACCATGGTATAGACTACTACAAGATAAACTACTACAGTATAGACTACTATGGTATAGACTACCATGGTATAGACTACTACAGGATAGACTACTACAGTATAGACTACCATGGTATAGACTACTACAGGATAGACTACTACAGTATAGACTACCATGGTATAGACTACTACAGGATAGACTACTACAGTATAGACTACCATGGTATAGACTACTACAGGATAGACTACTACAGTATAGACTACCATGGTATAGACAACTACAGGATAGACTAATACAGTATAGACTACCATGGTATAGACTACTACAGTATGGACTACCATGGTATAGACTACTACAGTATAGACTACCTTGGTATAGACTACTACAGTATAGACTACCATGGTATAGACTACTACAGTATGGACTACCATGGTATAGACTACTACAGTGTAGACTACCATGGTATAGACTACTACAGTATAGACTACCATGGTATAGACTACTACAGGGGGGGGACACACCAGTTAACTGAACATAACACACCTCTGCCCCCAGGGGGGGGACACACCAGTTAACTGAACATGTGTTATGCCTGCTGACTTGAAGACCTTCCTACTAGGTATAATTGTGTTATGCCTGCTGACTTGAAGACCTTCCTACTAGGTATCATTGTGATGCCTGCTGACTTGAAGACCTTCCTACTAGGTATCATTGTGTTATGCCTGCTGACTTGAAGACCTTCCTACTAGGTATCATTGTGTTATGCCTGCTGACTTGAAGACCTTCCTACTAGGTATCATTGTGATGCCTGCTGACTTGAAGACCTTCCTACTAGGTATCATTGTGATGCCTGCTGACTTGAAGACCTTCCTACTAGGTATCATTGTGATGCCTGCTGACTTGAAGACCTTCCTACTAGGTATCATTGTGATGCCTGCTGACTTGAAGACCTTCCTACTAGGTATCATTGTGATGCCTGCTGACTTGAAGACCTTCCTACTAGGTATCATGGTCTTCTCTAACATGATTTTATTTCAAGTAGGATAGCAGCCTCTACAAGAAATAACTAGTATTGATAACTAGTATTGATCTAGATGTCACCTTGATACATTCATACCGTCTACTACTCAATGAGGAGGACATGAACAACACGGGACACAGTACCCTTCGCTCCTGCTTTTCAAGCACTACTGTCCGGCAATGGCGTACGAAGTAGCTACCTAGTAGGTTATCAATCTCTACCAGAAGAAGGTTATCAATAGCATCATCACTAACGGCTAGACAAAGTATAGACATAAGTATGCACCGCACACACACAGAAACTAGTTATACCTGGTTATACCTGGCTGTACCTGGTTATACCTGGCTGTACTTGGCTGTACCTGGCTGTACCTGGTTATACCTGGCTGTACTTGGCTGTACCTGGCTGTACCTGGTTATACCTGGCTGTACCTGGCTGTACCTGGTTGTACCTGGCTGTACCTGGTTGTACCTGGCTGTACCTGGTTATACATGGCTGTACCTGGCTGTACCTGGTTATACCTGGCTGTACCTGGTTATACATGGCTGTACCTGGCTGTACCTGGTTATACCTGGTTATACCTGACTATACCTGGCTATACCTGACTATACCTGGCTATACCTGACTATACCTGACTATACCTGACTATACCAGGCTATACCTGACTATACCAGGCTATACCTGACTATACCAGGCTATACCTGACTATACCAGGCTATACCTGACTATACCAGGCTATACCTGACTATACCTGACTATACCAGGCTATACCTGACTATACCAGGCTATACCTGACTATACCAGGCTATACCTGACTATACCAGGCTATACCTGACTATACCAGGCTATACCAGGCTATACCTGACTATACCAGGCTATACCTGACTATACCTGACTATACCAGGCTATACCTGACTATACCTGACTATACCAGGCTATATCTGACTATACCAGGCTATACCTGACTATACCTGACTATACCTCCCTGTAGGCTGTCTTACCATTGTTGGTAATCAGGCCTACTACTGTTGTGTCATCTGCAAACTTGATGATTGAGTTGGAGGCGTGCTTGGCCACGCAGTCATGGGTGAACAGGGAGTACAGGAGGAGGCTGAGTTGAGGATCAGCAAGTGAAGGAGTTGTTTCCTACCTTAGTAATAACTAGAAGTTATAAGTCTGTCGAAAATTTTAAGTAGAGACTTTTTCTTCGCAAGCCCCATTAATTAAGTATGAGGAGAGGAGAGGAGAGGAGAGGAGAGGAGAGGAGAGGAGAGGAGAGGAGAGGAGAGGAGAGGAGAGGAGAGGAGAGGAATACATCATAAGGAGGTTTTGAAGTGTCTGTCCCATATGTACTGTAGGACAGTGTTCCCCAACCCTGGTCCTCCAGTAACATAACCCATTTTTATTGTAACCCTGGACAAGCATGTTCGTGTGAGTTTCCCCTTTCCATAGATAGAGTGGTCAGAGTTTGTAGGCCAAACCGTTCGGACGCTACAGATGTTTTCGTGAGAAGAGCAATTTTCAGGATGCCTCATGCTCCGACAAACAGCGTTGTAGCTCGGCCACCTTCCACCGCAGATGCAGAAGGCCAATACCTGATATCTCTAGCTTAAACTGCCATGCCGCACTGCTTCTTGACAAAATACACACTTAACCCGTGTCGGAGAAAATACTGTACACCTGGCGCCCGTGTGAGCGTGCATGCGCCTGGCCCACCACAGGAGTCGCTACAGCGCAATGGGACAAGGACATGCCGGCCGGCCAAACCCTCCCCTCACCCGGACCATGCAGGGACAACTGTGAGTCGCCCATCAATAGACTCTTAAAGACTACAACTTAACGATAAAGATACTCCTACTCTATATCTCTATATCTCTTTCTTCAGCTCTGTTCATCCTTCTTAACCTCTCCCTCCTTCCCAGCAAGCTAACTCACCAAAATAACTAACTCAACACCTAGCTAAGAAACTAACTCAACACCTAGCTAAGAAACTAACTCAACACCTAGCTAAGTAACTAACTCAACACCTAGCTAAGAAACTAACTCAACACCTAGCTAAGTAACTAACTCAACACCTAGCTAAGTAACTAACTCAACACCTAGCTAAGTAACTAACTCAACACCTAGCTAAGTAACTAACTCAACACCTAGCTAAGAAACTAACTCAACACCTAGCTAAGTAACTAACTCAACACCTAGCTAAGTAACTAACTCAACACCTAGCTAAGTAACTAACTCAACACCTAGCTAAGTAACTAATTCAACACCTAGCTAAGTAACTAACTCAACACCTAGCTAAGTAACTAACTCAACACCTAGCTAAGTAACTAACCCAACACCTAGCTAAGTAACTAACTCAACACCTAGCTAAGTAACTTACTCAACACCTAGCTAAGTAACTTACTCAACACCTAGCTAAGTAACTAACTCAACACCTAGCTAAGTAACTTACTCAACACCTAGCTAAGTAATTAACTCAACACCTAGCTAAGTAACTAACTCAACACCTAGCTAAGAAACTAACTCAACACCTAGCTAAGTAACTAACTCAACACCTAGCTAAGTAACTTACTCAACACCTAGCTAAGTAACTTACTCAACACCTAGCTAAGTAACTAACTCAACACCTAGCTAAGTAACTTACTCAACACCTAGCTAAGTAACTAACTCAACACCTAGCTAAGTAACTAACTCAACACCTAGCTAAGAAACTAACTCAACACCTAGCTAAGTAACTAACTCAACACCTAGCTAAGTAACTTACTCAACACAAAAGTAACTAACTCAACACAAAAGTAACTAACTCAAAACAAAAGTAACTAACTCAACACCTAGCTAAGTAACTAGCTCAACACAAAAGTAAATAGCTCAACACAAAAGTAACTAACTCAACACCTAGCTAAGTAACTAACTCAACACAAAAGTAACTAGCTCAACACAAAAGTAACTAGCTCAACACAAAAGTAACTAGCTCAACACAAAAGTAACTAACTCAACACCAAGTTAACTAACTCAACACCAAGGTAACTAACAACACCAAGGTAACTAACTCAACACCAAGGTAACTAACACAACACCAAGGTAACTAACACAACACCAAGGTAACTAACACAACACCAAGGTAACTAACACAACACCAAGGTAACTAGGTCAACACCAAGGTGACTAACTCAACACCAAGGTAACTAACTCAACACCAAGGTAACTATCTCAACACCGAGGTAACTTTCTCAACACCAAGGTAACTATCTCAACACCAAGGTAACTATCTCAACACCAAGGTAACTAACACAACACCAAGGTAACTAGCTCAACACCAAGGTAACTAGCTCAACACCAAGGTAACTAACACAACACCAAGGTAACTAACACAACACCAAAGTAACTAACTCAACAGAAAGCTAACTAAGTCAAGGAAGGAATGGTTTGGGTTAGAAAGAGAAGGATAGAGGGATGGATCAAGGGACGGAGGGAGAGAGGAGTGCTGGGAGGGATTGAGACAGAGATTGAGGGTGGGAGGGACCACACCCCAGCAGGCGCTCTCATTGGTGGAGAGTTGAGGGCCCCAGGCGATGTGATTGGACAACAAGCCTGCAACTTAGAGCATCCCATAATACCCAGCTTACTGAGGGCATAACCATGGAGACAGAGAACAACAGAAGCAAACACAGCATGCTCACAGAGAAAGAAGAGACACAGTGTGTGTGTGTGTGTGTGTGTGTGTGTGTGTGTGTGTGTGTGTGTGTGTGTGTGTGTGTGTGTGTGTGTGTGTGTGTGTGTGTGTGTGTGTGTGTGTGTGTGTGTGTGTGTGTGTGTGTGTGTGTGTGTGTGTGTGTGTGTGTGTGTGTGTGTGTGTGTGTGTGTGTGTGTGTGTGTGTGTGTGTGTGTGTGTGTGTGTGTGTGTGTGTGTGTGTGTGGAGCTCAGGTAGCAGTGTGTCAGAAGGCTGTCAGTCACTCATCCATCCAGCTGGCTAATTGGCTCCTTACCTTCCCTTTCCTTTCCCTCCCACTCTCCCTCCCTCTTTTTCCTCCCTCTCTCCCTCCTCTCTCTCCTCTCGCCTCTTCCCTCCCTCTCTCCTCTTCCCTCCCTCTCTCCCTCCTCAGCTCCTAACCGGGTGCCGGAGGCCAAAATGCATATGAGCCACTGCTCTGCTGCTGCTCTGTTTAATTATCTCACAGTATGTGTGTGTGTGTGTGTGTGTGTGTGTGTGTGTGTGTGTGTGTGTGTGTGTGTGTGTGTGTGTGTGTGTGTGTGTGTGTGTGTGTGTGTGTGTGTGTGTGTGTGTGTGTGAGTGTGTGTGTGTGTGTGTTTTACTGGCCCACACACCAGTGCTATGTTAAACAGAAAGGCATCCTGGGAATTGGAGTGACAGCTCATTTTGGTTCTGCAGTCTGAGACATTTCCCCTATCACACACACACACACACACACACACACACACACACACACACACACACACACATAAACACACCCTCTCTGTGGAGCTCCTGGGTCGGGGCTGTCGTGACAGTGACATGGTTGTTGACAAACACCAGCAGCCAGCGGCACCATGGGAAATGCTGTCAGCAGAATGACAGGAGTTGTTAATGTCTCGCCTCGACATCCACCGCCTGACAGACAGACACCTCACACACGTCTCTTATACACACATCTGAAATAACAGGCTTCATCAACAACAGGTGTAGACTAACAGTGAAATGCTGACTGACGGGTCCTTCCCTACAATACAGAGAGAAATAACATAGAGACATAATAGAAAGTTCAACACGTAATAATAAATACATCATGAGTAAAGATAACTTGGCTCTATACATGGAGTACCAGTAACAAGTCCATGAGCAGGGATACCAGTAACAAGTCCATGAGCAGGGATACCAGTAACAAGTCCATGAGCAGGGGTACCAGTAACAAGTCCATGAGCAGGGATACCAGTAACAAGTCCATGAGCAGGGGTACCAGTAACAAGTCCATGAGCAGGGGTACCAGTAACAAGTCCATGTGCAGGGATACCAGTAACAAGTCCATGAGCAGGGGTACCAGTAACAAGTCCATGTGCAGGGATACCAGGTAGTTGAGTCCATGTGCAGGGGTACCAGTAACAAGTCCATGTGCAGGGATACCAGGTAGTTGAGTTATTGTGCAGGGGTAGCAGTAACAAGTCCATGAGCAGGGGTATCAGGTAGTTGAGTCCATGTGCAGGGGTACCAGTAACAAGTCCATGAGCAGGGATACCAGGTAGTTGAGTCCATGTAAAGGGGTACCAGTAACAAGTCCATGAGCAGGGGTACCAGTAACAAGTCCATGAGCAGGGGTACCAGTAACAAATCCATGAGCAAGGGTACCAGGTAGTTGAGTCCATGAGCAGGGGTACCAGTAACAAGTCCATGAGCAGGGGTACCAGTAACAAGTCCATGAGCAGGGGTACCAGTAACAAGTCCATGAGCAGGGGTACCAGTAACAAGTCCATGTGCAGGGGTACCAGTAACAAGTCCATGTGCAGGGGTACCAGTAACAAGTCCATGAGCAGGGGTACCAGTAACAAGTCCATGAGCAGGGATACCAGTAACAAGTCCATGAGCAGGGGTACCAGTAACAAGTCCATGTGCAGGGATACCAGGTAGTTGAGTCCATGTGCAGGGGTACCAGTAACAAGTCCATGAGCAGGGATACCAGGTAGTTGAGTCCATGTAAAGGGGTACCAGTAACAAGTCCATGAGCAGGGATACCAGGTAGTTGAGTCCATGTGCAGGGGTACCAGTAACAAGTCCATGAGCAGGGATACCAGGTAGTTGAGTCCATGTGCAGGGATACCAGTACTGAGTCCATGAGCAGGGATACCAGGTAGTTGAGTCCATGAGCAGGGATACCAGTACTGAGTCCATGAGCAGGGATACCAGGTAGTTGAGTCCATGT
>CM042412.1:245000-270000 GCA_023634145.1 Thymallus thymallus
AACCATAGAACCATCGGCAGGCATCAGAACCCAGTCCAATAGCTGACAGCGTATGTAAAAGGATAGCATGGTCTACAGTGTCAAAGGCTTTAGAAAAGTCAACCAATAACGCAGCACAGTGCCTTCTATTATCTATTTACAACAAGCATAGTGGCCGATGTGGTGCTGTGTTTGGATCTAAACCCAGATTGATGGATGCTAAGAATACTGTTACAAGGAGTACCAGTACTGAGTCAATGTACAGGGGTACCAGGTAGTAATGAGACTATATACAAGGAGTACCAGTACTGAGGCTATATACAAGGAGTACCCGTACTGAGTCAATGTACAGGGGTACCAGGTAGTAATGAGACTATATACAAGGAGTACCAGTACTGAGGCTATATACAAGGAGTACCAGTACTGAGTCAATGTACAGGGGTACCAGGTAGTAATGAGACTATATACAAGGAGTACCAGTACTGAGGCTATATACAAGGAGTACCAGTACTGAGTCAATGTACAGGGGTACCAGGTAGTAATGAGACTATATACAAGGAGTACCAGTACTGAGTCAATGTACAGGGGTACCAGGTAGTAATGAGACTATATACAAGGAGTACCAGTACTGAGTCAATGTACAGGGGTACCAGGTAGTAATGAGACTATATACAAGGAGTACAATAGATCTACAGATAGATAGATAGATAGATAGATAGATAGATAGATAGATAGATAGATAGATAGATAGATAGATAGATAGATAGATAGGACCGCCCAGGTCACAGCTCTTTCTCACACTTTCACCTACCAACCTTGGTCCAGTCTCGATGTTGCAGTGGAGTCAAACAAGCCAGCTGCTCCACTACCCTGGTGGAGAGAGATGTTCAGCGCCGTGATACATTTAGACTGGGTTATAGCTACAGTGGAGTGTGTGTCAGCAGTGTGTTATCAACACTGCGGTTGGCCTGACAGATATCGTATACGCAGTATGAGAGCAGAGCTGGCTCCAGACATTATCCTTTCTATTGGTTACAGTTACAGTTAACATCGTTTAGCCTACTGTTTATCAGGAGGACAATGGAGGAGGTTAGAAACACACTCACACGTAAACACCTCAGGTACTGCACTCAGCACACAAACACCAGGGTGAGCAAGCGGAGGAAAAGTGCTTCTTTCATGCTCCATTTTCAGCAGGTGACGCCTAATGTTTATCAGAGCAGAGCCTGAGTCTACTTCCCTCCCTTCCTCCTCCTTCGCCCACCTTCCACCTCTCTCTATCCCTCACTCTGCGAGGAGTGTGTCTATGTGTGATGGTGTCTGTGTGTGATGGTGTGTGTAGTGTCAGGTAGATTTGGGGTGACAGCAGCGGAGCATCCTCCAGTCACCCCCTATAAAAGGCTGGGTTCTGATCAAAGCTGTGCAGCTCGGCGGAGAGGCGGGAAGGCTCCAGCGGTGTGTCTCCCTGTCTCCGCGTCTCGCAGCGTCTCTCAGCGTGGAAACGGTTTGAAGCTTCATTGAGCTCCGTTTTGCCTTGACAGTAAAACATTGGTTTTATTTCCCTGCCTGCCTGCTCCCTGTGACAACTAGGCTGTATAACAAACCCAGCAATACACACACACACACAAAGGCCTACACAGCACACACACACATAAATTAACACCAGTGGAGGCTCCTCAGAGCAGGAAGGGGAGGACCATCCTAAACATTAAAAATATTATCCTTTTTAGAAAAAACAAAACTAAGTATATTCACTTTTTAGATAAAACTACTAAATATATTTCCGTCACCAAATAGCTGAAAAACACACTGTGTTGCAATGAAGGTCTACAGTAGCCTCAACAGTAATTGATTCAAAAATGAAGGAGAAGCAGCAGAGAGAGAGGGAGCTAGCTCTCAGCAGTTTACGGCAGTTGACCTGCAGGAGTGGCAGGTGACCGGCAGGTTTGCGGCAGGTGACCGGCAGGTGCTGTAGTTGACCTGCAGGAGTGGCAGGTGACCGGCAGGTTTGCGGCAGGTGACTGGCAGGTGACTTGCATAGTGACAATAGATACAGTTGAAGTCGGAAGTTTACATAAACCTTAGACAAATACATTTAAACTCAGTTTACATAAACCTTAGACAAATACATTTAAACTCAGTTTACATACACCTTAGCCAAATGCATTTAAACTCAGTTTTTCACAATTCCTGACATTTAATCCTAGTAACAATTCCCTGTCTTAGATCAGTTAGGATCACCACTTTATTTTAAGAATGTGAAATGTCAGAATAATAGTAGAGAGAATGATTTATTTCAGCTTTTATTTCTTTCATCACATTCCCAGTGGGTCAGAAGTTTACATACACTCAATTAGTATTTGGTAGCATTGCCTTTAAATTGTTTAACTTGGGTCAAATGCTTCCCACAATAAGGTGAATTCTGGCCCATTCCTCCTGACAGAACTGGTGTAACTGAGTCAGGTTTTTAGGCCTCCTTGCTCGCACACGCTTTTTCAGTTCTGCCCACAAATGTTCTATAGGATTGAGGTCAGGGCTTTGTGATGGCCACTCCAATACCTTGACTTTGTTGTCCTTAAGACATTTTGCCACAACTTTGGAAGTATGCTTGGGGTCATTGTCCATTTGGAAGACCCATTTGAGACCAAACTTTAACTTCCTGACTGATGTCTTGAGATGTTGCTTCAATATATCCACATAATTTTCCTTCCTCATGATGCCATCTATTTTGTGAAGTGCACCAGTCCCTCCTGCACCAAAGCACCCCACAACATGATGCTGCCACCCCCGTGCTTCACGGTTGGGATGGTGTTCTTCGGCTTGCAAGCCTCCCCCTTTTTCCTCCAAACATAACGATGGTCATTATGGCCAAACAGTTCTATTTTTGTTTCATCAGACCAGTTGACATTTCTCCAAAAAGTACGATCTTTGTCCCCATGTGCAGTTGCAAACGTAGTCTGGCTTTTTTTATGGTGGTTTTGGTGCAGTGTCTTCTTCCTTGCTGAGCAGCCTTTCAGGTTATGTCGATATAGGACTCGTTTTACTGTGGCGTTTGGAAATTGCTCCCAAAGATGAACCAGACTTGTGGAGGTCTACAATTTTTTTCCGGAGGTCTTGGCTGATTTCTTTTGATTTTCCCATGAAGTCGAGCAAAGAGGCACTGAGTTTGAAGGTAGACCTTGAAATACATCCACAGTCAAAGACGGATTACTGCCCAGTGCACAAAATCACTATTGCGGCAAAACTCACTTTGATTTTATTAAGCCTTTTTTTATTTTCGCTATATAATATAATTGGTTAGTTTAGTAACTATGTTTATGAAGTGACCAATCAAAATGCATGTTGCCTGACGTTTTAAAGGTCACACTGGAGAAAGCAGTCAAAGATGTAACCGTAGTATACGACCTAGCTAGCTACGACGGATCTGAACTGAGTGGTTCGATGAAAACAAAATTAAAAAAGAGAAAAGAGAGACAGAAACATATTAATAGTTTGTTTTTAACTACAGAGGATAAAAATAACACAAATGTTACTCTTAGTGAGGATTTGGAGGCAGCACTAGTCATGCTAGCATTAGCAGTAGCAGCCTGGCATCGCCATCGGTTTGCCCTGCGCCACCACCCAGTCATCTGGCCAGTCAAGCAGAGTCTCAGCATCTGGAAGAGGAACACTACTTTATTTGGGACACAGTTAGTTCCCAGGTTTTATTAAAACGGAGCGAGACGGATCACCAGCACGTTTGCTGAAAATAAACCAAGAATGTAGATCAGCTTTCCTCAGTTTATTTGCGCCTCTCAGAATGTTCTTGACTCTGCCAATCAGCAGCTGTCAAGGAGAACGGTCATTTTCTGTTATGGCAAGAATAAAACCCGAACTTAAGAGTAAAATGACACAACGACGCCTCCAGTCGCTTTCGCTGATGTCAATTGAAAGTGAACTTGTCTGAGAAATGGATTTTAGTGACATTGTGGAAACCTTTTCTCGGATCAAATCAAGAAAAAAACCATATAAGGTCAGACTGGGACCAGATCCCTAGTTTATTATGATTTTACTGGTGATGATATTGATGTGTGCTTAGCAGAGACCTCATTGTTTTTTGTTTCATAATTGTGAGCAAGTTCTGAAACTATGAGTATAGTGATGTTAAAACGAGTCCTCGTTGAAACGATGAGGCTTACCAGCCAATTGCTTGGAGAATAGATTGGTTACTCCAGGCCTGGTTTACACTAGAGACACCTGCTGGAATAAATCATTCAGAGAATCCTGATAGTTATAGATCGCATGTAGTAGCCATGTCTATGGTGTTCCTAAACTGTTTAAAGTCATGTATGTAGGTTATCCCTTCTGAAATGCTGTCACCAACTTTGTAGCCCCTTTACCAAGCAGGTTGGGGGCTTTAATTTCATGGACTGTAGGCTACATGTGTTATTAAAGTAGCCTATTCAACAAGACAAAATGCACAAACTATAACCAGTTTCTGTCCAGCATAGCCCGAAGCCCCCGGACATAAATATATTTCTCACACATGTTATTAACATGGTAGTCCATTACACATTGCTTTCACTCTCCTACACGTGAATGAAAAAGATGCGTTTCATGTGACAAGTCGCAATGTTCGGTTCTGTTGGATTGAGCACTAAAGATGCTTTTGTGAATTTAGAATAATTCTTTACGCCAACTGTCAGATGGGAGTGTTTCTGTAATCCCTCCTCCCCCCAAAACCCTCAAAATGCCTGAGCAAATAATGTATCCATCCTTCAACTCTTTGGTGAATTCAATTGATTGCACATGATTTGGAAAGGCAAACCTGTCTATATAAGGTCCCACAGTTGACAGTGCATGTCAGAACAAAAACCAAGCCATGAGGTCAAAGAATTGTCCATAGAGCTCCGAGACAGGATTGTGTTGAGGCACAGATCTGGGGAAGGGTACCAAAACATTTCTGCAGCATTGAAGGTCCCCAAGAACACAGTGGAAGAATTCTTAAATGTAAAAAGTTTGGAACCACCTCTTCCTAGGGTTGGGGTTGGGGTTGGGGTTGGCTGCCACACTGAGCGATCGGTGGAGAAGACCAAGTCCATCATTACTTTAATACAGAAAATGTCAAGTTTCTTCAAGTGCAGTCGCAAAAACCATCAAGCGCTACGATGAAACTGTCTCTCATGAGGACCGCCACAGGAAAGGAAGACCCTCTGCTGCAGAGGATAAGTTCATTAGAGTTACCAGCCTCAGAACCCCAGGGTAACATCAAGGGATCTACAGGCCTCTCTTGCCACAATCAATGTCGAAGTGCATGGGTACACTGTCAGAAAGAGACTGCACAAACTTGACCTAGATGGGAGGTCAGGAAGGAAGAAGCCTCTGCTCTCAAAAGAGACTATCAAGACACAACTGACTTTACCCAGGTGTTGTCTGGTAAAAGTCTTGATATTCTTTTTTGAGAGCAGAGGCTTCTTCCTTCTTGACCTCCCAAAGTCAGGCCTGTAGATCCCTTGATGTTACCCTGGGGTTCTTAGAGACTTCTATGAGCATCTTTCGGTCAGCTCTTGGGCTGACTTTTGTGGGACGACCTGTCCTAGGTAGTTTGGTGGGACGACCTGTCCTAGGTAGTTTGGTGGGACGACCTGTCCTAGGTAGTTTGGTGGGACGACCTGTCCTAGGTAGTTTGGTGGGACGACCTGTCCTAGGTAGTTTGGTGGGACGACCTGTCCTAGGTAGTTTGGTGGGACAACCTGTCCTAGGTAGTTTGGTGGGACGACCTGTCCTAGGTAGTTTGGTGGGACGACCTGTCCTAGGTAGTTTGGTGGGACGACCTGTCCTAGGTAGTTTGGTGGGACGACCTGTCCTAGGTAGTTTGGTGGGACGACCTGTCCTAGGTAGTTTGGTGGGACGACCTGTCCTAGGTAGTTTGGTGGGACGACCTGTCCTAGGTAGTTTGGTGGGACAACCTGTCCTAGGTAGTTTGGTGGGACGACCTGTCCTAGGTAGTTTGGTGGGACGACCTGTCCTAGGTAGTTTGGTGGGACGACCTGTCCTAGGTAGTTTGGTGGGACGACCTGTCCTAGGTAGTTTGGTGGGACAACCTGTCCTAGGTAGTTTGGTGGGACGACCTGTCCTAGGTAGTTTGGTGGGACGACCTGTCCTAGGTAGTTTGGTGGGACGACCTGTCCTAGGTAGTTTGGTGGGACGACCTGTCCTAGGTAGTTTGGTGGGACGACCTGTCCTAGGTAGTTTGGTGGGACGACCTGTCCTAGGTAGTTTGGTGGGATGACCTGTCCTAGGTAGTTTGGTGGGACGACCTGTCCTAGGTAGTTTGGTGGGACGACCTGTCCTAGGTAGTTTGCCAGTGGTCTGGAATGTTCGTCGGACAGTGGAATGATGTACTTGGAATTGCTTGGACTCAGACTCATGGACATCAATAATCTTTCTTCTGAGGGTCTCAGGCAGGTCTTCTGATCTTTGAATGATGTGTTACCACACACCCATATGGTGAAGACCAAACCAGACCAATGTTCTTATCTTTATGGAAGGTTGGACCCTCCTAAGTTTCTCTCTAATGGTTTCTAATCATTTACACTTGTTTTGGTACCTAATTCTAATTGTATCCATTGTATGTGATGGTAAAGGTAGGGCTGTACTAACTTTTTCACCATAAGGAAAAGGCATTTTTTTTGTTTTTTTGTGTGTGATGTGTTAAATTGGGTAACCTTTATCTGTCAATAGTGTTGAAGTGAAGATTACATATCCATTTGTCCAAAATGTAAAAAAAGTGTACTTACCTTTTCTGTGTGTGTGTATATATATATCAAAAAATATATAAAGCAATATATACACAGCACGCATTACTATATATCTTATAGGTCGGCAGGTGGCCTGGAGGGTAGGAATGTTGGGTCAGTAACTGAAGGTTTGCTGGATCGAATCCCCCAGCTGACAAAGTAAAAATCAGTTGGTCTGAACAAGGCAGTTAACCCACTGTTCCCCAGGCGCTGAAGTTAAATGCATTTAGTTGTACAACTGACTAGTATCTACCTTTTTTATAGACAAAGATGATAGCGTCTGGAATGAAGGACATTTTAGACCTGTTAGTTTTAAACTTGGGGTTAGGGTATCTGTGCTCTGAGGGAAGCATAATGAATCCTACAAATAAGGGCTGCTGGGAGTCTTTCAGAAATGGATTGCGCCTTAAGTATTGTTAAGGTCAATTCAAATCTGGTATTGGAACAAAAGGATTACTACACAGTTTAAATCATCTATGTATTTTATTCTAGCAAACCCTTAAATGGTAAGTATGAAGTTCGTATATACAGGCTCACTGTGACACCACGCAGGGCAAACACACACAGAGAGAGAGAGAGAGAGAGAGAGAGAGAGAGAGAGAGAGAGAGAGAGAGAGAGAGAGAGAGAGAGATATAGATATATATATATATATATATAGCGAGACTGAGAGCGAGCAAAAACAGCGCCTGTCCTATCCTTTGTTCTTCCTTAAATACTCCCGACAGAATAGTTCCCGCTCATTGCTGGCCTGTCAGAGTAGAGGCTGAGTGTGGTTTAAACTTACTCAGCCTATCGTTGGCGTGCAGGCTGGTCCCAGCCTCGTGACGCACTCCAGTTGCCGGAAGCAGTTGTCCTCTCAGCAGATGTTCTTGTCTCATGTTTACCACAAAATACAGTTCTATCGTGAAACCCCCCAGCTAGCACATTCCTTCCACATGGCTCCCCCACACACAAGCCTACAGCAGTTCAACAGGTTTTATGATCACACAATACATTCAGTTAATAACTCTTGTTGTAGGGGTGAGGTGGACACCCCACTGTAGAGTGGGGTGTCCACCTCACCCCACTCTACAGGCCTTTGGTCCCATTAGGAGATGGTCCCCGGAGGCGAATGAGGCCCTACAGGACTGCTTTGAAACAACAGACTGGGATGTGCTCTGTGAGGCTCATGGGGAGGACATCGATGGACTCACTGACTGCATAACAGACTATATTAATTTTTGTGTAGACAACACTGTACCCACCAGGAAGGTACGCTGTTTCCCAAACAATAAACCCTGGGTCACCAGCGACCTGAAGGCCCTGCTGAATGAGAAGAAGAGGGCCTTCAAGGAGAGGGACAAGGACAAATTGAAATGCGTCCAGAGGGAGCTGAAGTTGCAGATTGCTGAGGGTAAGAGAGTGTATAAGGAGAAGATGGAGGACAAGCTGAGGCAGAGCCAGGTGAGAGAGGTGTGGAAGGGTATAAGAAATATCACTGGCTTCAAAAAGTCAAACAGTGGGCAGACGGAGGGGACCCAGGACAGAGCCAATGAGCTGAACCAAGTTTTTAACAGGTTTGATACTGGCCCTGTCCACCTCCCCTCCAGCTCCCCAGACCACACACCCTCACGGCCATTCCACCCCTACTTTGCTCACAACACCTCTGCTGAGACAATCAGTGACCCCACCTCCGCCCCTGCTCCCCCTGGACTGATCCTCAACCTTCTACCAGTCTGTGGTGGCCAGTGCCATCTTTTTTGCAGTGGTGTGCTGGGGTGCAAACATCAAAGCCGGTGATGCTTCTCGGGTAAATAAGCTGATCAGGAAGGCTGGCTCTGTCCTGGGGATGAGCCTTGACACTCTAGAGGAGGTGGCGGAGAGACGGATCCTGGCCAAACTGCTGGCCATCATGGACAACGTCAACCACCCTCTGCATGCCATGTTTATGACGCAGAGGAGCACCTTCAGTCACAGACTGATCCCACCACGGTGTGCCAGAGAGCGCTACAGGAGGTCCTTCCTGCCGGCGGCTATTAGACTATATAATGCCTCACCGGGGTGCCGTGCAGTCGGCAACATAGATCTGGAACTGTTGGGGTGCTAGGACCTAGTTTAACAATTATGCATCCATCCGTGAGTAACTCTGGTCCGTCAGCACTCATTCACTCAGGACTTATTTATTCATACAGGTCTGTATATACATACTCATGTACAGTTGTTATATCATATCACGTGCAATATTGCTAGTAATTATTGGACTTAACTTACGTAGGCATTCACTCAGGAATGCATATTAGTATCCTGTCAGTTGCACCTTTTCTCACTGCGCACTAAGGACTGTATTTTAAGGGAATTACTATTATTACCCCAAATGATATCATACACACATTTAGCTATTAAAGTATCTCTTCCTGTCATTTACCTGTACAGTTTGTGTAAACATGCAAGTATTCACTTATCTGTAAATATAACTGTATACTTACCTGTACAGTTAATTTAACCATGCAAAATTTTCACTTACCTGTTCATTTAGCCAGTCTGTCTATTAAGTAAACTATTATTACCCTCACTCATATCATACACATTTTTAGCTACTGAAGTATTTCTCTGCCATCGACCTGTATAGTATAGTTAACCATCCAACATCCACCAATGTATAGTGTACATATTCAGCCAACCACTCATACTATGCTATGTCTTTTTATAGCTTTTATTTTTTTGCACTCCAGATATCTTGTATTTCTATACTTTTTCATACTGCCGCTCTATGTATCATGTACCGTGTATCTGTCTTTTGTGTACTTTCGTTGTGGCATTTTGCACCTGCCCTGTGTTTTGATGTAGCTGCTTGACAATGAAATTTCCCCTCGGGGATCAATAAAGTACCTATCTATCTATCTATCTATCTATCTATCTATCTATCTATCTATCTATCTATCTATCTATCTATCTATCTATCTATCTATCTATCTATCTAACATATTAATTGGCTAAGCATGTATCAGCCCTTACAGTATGACTCGTCTGATACAGGTGTATCAAAACTAAGAACACAGTAGCATTGATTCCTGTCATTCCTTGTCTATACACTACCGACAAGATAGAAGACAAACACACATAATACTTTATGTTTCCCATCTCTTTAACATGTACTTTATGTTTCCCATCTCTTTAACATGTACTTTATGTTTCCCATCTCTTTAACATGTACTTTATGTTTCCCATCTCTTTAACATGTACTTTATGTTTCCCATCTCTTTAACATGTACTTTATGTTTCCCATCTCTTTAACATGTACTTTGTAAATACATTTATTTAATAACAAAAAAACAGCCAATATGTACTTCCAATATTTTTCTGCTACACAATCTTAGAAATGTTAACCTTCAAAATAATGTTGTCAATACGAAAGGTTTTGATAATACAGAGTATCACCATAAACCCAGCTAACATAACTTAACACAACGAGGTTAGTAAACTAACCCTAATACAGAGTATCACCATAAACCCAGCTGACATAACTTAACACAACGAGGTTAGTAAACTAACCCTAATACAGAGTATCACCATAAACCCAGCTGACATAACTTAACACAACGAGGTTAGTAAACTAACCCTAATACAGAGTATCACCATAAACCCAGCTGACATAACTTAACACAACGAGGTTAGTAAACTAACCCTAATACAGAGTATCACCATAAACCCAGCTGACATAACTTAACACAACGAGGTTAGTAAACTAACCCTAATACAGTAAACTAACCCTAATACAGTAAACTAACCCTAATACAGTAAACTAACCCTAATACAGTAAACTAACCCTAATACAGTAAACTAACCCTAATACAGTAAACTAACCCTAACCCTGGTGAAAGTTACATGGACCAATACAATATTTAAATACATCAAGAGTTAAAGCTGCAATATGTTACTTTTTAGGCGACCTGACTAAATTCACGTAGAGATGTAAGTTATAGATCTGTCATTATCATTGAAAGCAAGTTTAAGAAGCTGTAGATCTGTTCTGTGCGTTATTGCTCCATGTTCTTAAGTGTAGTTCTTGTGTCTTTTGCTTTGGGTTTTGTACACCAGATTCCAAACTGAAATCTGCTGGAAAACTGGGAGACATTGATTGTAAAAATAAATGAGCCACCATCAACAAAAGGACTCTCACTGTTCCTGTGTTGATTTAACCCTAACCCTTGGAGGAGAAATAGAAGTATGGATGAAAGGACAGATGATTCACTTTTTCATGGTTTTCTGTGTTTGTTTTTAATGAGATATTTTCACAAAATTAATATTACATTTTATATGTTAAAACATGTCCACTGAACTGATGATGCATTATTGAAGTAATCATTGTGTTTATGTTTGTAATTAAATATTCCAGAGTCAATTTTATAGTTTACTTCTATAAATAAAATATATATATTATTAATAGATATACTGGCGGTACATTCACTTATTAGATGATTTAAATTCAATGAAATGTGAATGGTGTGATGTAACATTCACAGAAACTCAACCACCACTCAACCACCCACCACTCAACCAACCAACCACCACCACTCACTCAACCAACCACCACTCAACCAACCAACCAACCACCCACCACTCAACCAACCACCCACCACTCAACCACCACTCAACCAACCACCACTCAACCAACCACCCACCACCACTCAACCACCACTCAACCACCCACCACTCAACCAACCACCCACCACCACTCAACCACCACTCAACCAACCACCACTCACTCAACCAACCACCACTCAACCAACCACCACTCAACCAACCACCACTCAACCAACCACCACTCAACCAACCACCACTCAACCAACCACCACTCAACCAACCAACCACCCACCACTCAACCACCCACCACTCAACCAACCAACCAACCACTCAACCAACCAACCAACCACCACTCAACCAACCACCACTCAACCAACCACCACTCACTCAACCAACCACCACTCACTCAACCAACCAACCACCACTCAACCACCACTCAACCAACCAACCAACCACCACTCAACCAACCAACCAACCACTCAACCAACCAACCAACCAACCAACCAACCACCACTCAACCAACCAACCAACCACTCAACCAACCAACCAACCACCACTCAACCAACCACCACTCAACCAACCACCACTCACTCAACCAACCACCACTCACTCAACCAACCAACCACCACTCAACCACCACTCAACCAACCAACCAACCACCACTCAACCAACCACCACTCAACCAACCAACCAACCAACCAACCAACCACCACTCAACCAACCACCACTCAACCAACCAACCAACCAACCAACCAACCACCACTCACTCAACCAACCAACCACCACTCACTCAACCACCACTCAACCAACCACCACTCAACCAACCAACCACCACTCAACCAACCACCACTCAACCAACCAACCACCACTCAACCAACCAACCACCACTCAACCAACCACCACTCAACCAACCACCACTCACTCAACCAACCAACCAACCACCACTCACTCAACCAACCACCACTCACTCAACCAACCACCACTCAACCAACCACCACTCAACCAACCAACCACCACTCAACCAACCAACCACCACTCAACCAACCACCACTCAACCAACCACCACTCACTCAACCAACCAACCAACCACCACTCACTCAACCAACCACCACTCACTCAACCAACCACCACTCAACCAACCACCACTCAACCAACCACCACTCAACCAACCAACCACCACTCAACCAACCAACCACCACTCAACCAACCACCCACCACTCAACCAACCAACCACCACTCAACCAACCAACCACCACTCAACCAACCACCACTCAACCAACCAACCACCACTCAACCAACCACCACTCAACCAACCACCACTCAACCAACCACCACTCAACCAACCAACCACCACTCAACCAACCAACCACCACTCAACCAACCAACCACCACTCAACCAACCAACCACCACTCAACCAACCACCACTCACTCAACCAACCACCACTCACTCAATCAACCACCCACCACTCAACCAACCAACCACCACTCAACCAACCAACCACCACTCAACCAACCACCACTCAACCAACCAACCACCACTCAACCAACCACCCACCACTCAACCAACCAACCACCACTCAACCAACCAACCACCACTCAACCAACCAACCACCACTCAACCAACCAACCACCACTCAACCAACCAACCACCACTCAACCAACCAACCACCACTCAACCAACCACCCACCACTCAACCAACCAACCACCACTCAACCACCACTCAACCAACCACCACTCAACCAACCACCACTCAACCAACCAACCACCACTCAACCAACCAACCACCACTCAACCAACCAACCACCACTCAACCAACCACCCACCACTCAACCAACCAACCACCACTCAACCAACCAACCACCACTCAACCAACCACCACTCAACCAACCAACCACCACTCAACCAACCACCACTCAACCAACCACCACTCAACCAACCACCACTCAACCAACCACCACTCAACCAACCACCACTCAACCAACCAACCACCACTCAACCAACCAACCACCACTCAACCAACCACCCACCACTCAACCAACCAACCACCACTCAACCAACCAACCACCACTCAACCAACCAACCACCACTCAACCAACCACCCACCACTCAACCAACCAACCACCACTCAACCAACCAACCACTCACTCAACCAACCACTCACTCAACCACCACTCACTCAACCAACCACCACTCACTCAACCAACCACCACTCACTCAACCAACCACCACTCACTCAACCAACCACCACTCACTCAATCAACCACCACTCACTCACTCAACCAACCACCACTCACTCAATCAACCACCACTCACTCACTCAACCAACCACCACTCACTCAACCAACCACCACTCACTCACTCAACCAACCACCACTCACTCAACCAACCAACCACCACTCACTCAACCAACCACCACTCACTCAACCAACCACCACTCACTCAACCAACCACTCACTCAACCACCACTCACTCAACCACCACTCACTCAACCAACCACCACTCACTCAACCAACCACCACTCACTCAACCAACCACCACTCACTCAATCAACCACCACTCACTCACTCAACCAACCACCACTCACTCAATCAACCACCACTCACTCACTCAACCAACCACCACTCACTCAACCAACCACCACTCACTCACTCAACCAACCACCACTCACTCAACCAACCAACCACCACTCACTCAACCAACCACCACTCACTCAACCAACCAACCACCACTCAACCAACCAACCACCACTCACTCAACCAACCACCACTCACTCAACCAACCACCACTCACTCAACCAACCAACCACCACTCACTCAACCAACCACCACTCACTCAACCAACCAACCACCACTCAACCAACCAACCACCACTCAACCAACCACCACTCAACCAACCAACCACCACTCACTCAACCAACCAACCACCACTCAACCAACCAACCACTCACTCAACCAACCACCACTCACTCAACCAACCACCACTCACTCAACCAACCACCACTCACTCAACCAACCAACCACCACTCACTCAACCAACCACCACTCACTCAACCAACCAACCACCACTCAACCAACCAACCACCACTCAACCAACCAACCACCACTCAACCAACCACCACTCACTCAACCAACCAACCACCACTCACTCAACCAACCACCACTCACTCAACCAACCACCACTCACTCACTCACTCAACCAACCACCACTCACTCAACCAACCACCACTCAACCAACCAACCACCACTCACTCAACCAACCAACCACCACTCACTCACTCAACCAACCAACCACCACTCAACCAACCAACCACCACTCACTCAACCAACCAACCACCACTCACTCACTCAACCAACCACCACTCACTCAACCAACCACCACTCACTCAACCAACCAACCACCACTCACTCAACCAACCAACCACCACTCACTCAACCAACCACCACTCACTCACTCAACCAACCACCACTCACTCAACCAACCACCACTCACTCAACCAACCACCACTCACTCAACCAACCACCACTCACTCAACCAACCAACCACTCACTCACTCAACCAACCAACCACCACTCACTCAACCAACCACCACTCACTCACTCAACCAACCACCACTCACTCAACCAACCACCACTCACTCACTCAACCAACCACCACTCACTCAACCAACCACCACTCACTCAACCAACCAACCACCACTCACTCACTCAACCAACCACCACTCACTCAACCAACCACCACTCACTCAACCAACCACCACTCACTCAACCAACCACCACTCACTCAACCAACCACCACTCACTCAACCAACCACCACTCACTCAACCAACCACCACTCACTCAACCAACCACCACTCACTCAACCAACCACCACTCACTCAACCAACCACCACTCACTCACTCAACCAACCACCACTCACTCACTCAACCAACCACCACTCACTCACTCAACCAACCACCACTCACTCAACCAACCACCACTCACTCAACCAACCAACCACCACTCACTCAACCAACCAACCACTCACTCACTCAACCAACCACCACTCACTCAACCAACCACCACTCACTCACTCAACCAACCACCACTCACTCAACCAACCACCACTCACTCACTCAACCAACCACCACTCACTCAACCAACCACCACTCACTCACTCAACCAACCACCACTCACTCAACCAACCAACCACCACTCACTCACTCAACCAACCACCACTCACTCAACCAACCACCACTCACTCACTCAACCAACCACCACTCACTCAACCAACCAACCACCACTCAACCAACCACCACTCACTCAACCAACCAACCACTCACTCACTCAACCAACCACCACTCACTCACTCAACCAACCACCACTCACTCAACCAACCACCACTCACTCACTCAACCAACCACCACTCACTCAACCAACCACCACTCACTCAACCAACCAACCACCACTCACTCACTCAACCAACCACCACTCACTCAACCAACCACCACTCACTCAACCAACCACCACTCACTCAACCAACCACCACTCACTCAACCAACCACCACTCACTCAACCAACCACCACTCACTCAACCAACCACCACTCACTCAACCAACCACCACTCACTCAACCAACCACCACTCACACAACCAACCACCACTCACTCACTCAACCAACCACCACTCACTCACTCAACCAACCACCACTCACTCACTCAACCAACCACCACTCACTCAACCAACCACCACTCACTCACTCAACCAACCACCACTCACTCAACCAACCACCACTCACTCAACCAACCAACCACCACTCACTCAACCAACCAACCACTCACTCACTCAACCAACCACCACTCACTCAACCAACCACCACTCACTCACTCAACCAACCACCACTCACTCAACCAACCACCACTCACTCACTCAACCAACCACCACTCACTCAACCAACCACCACTCACTCACTCAACCAACCACCACTCACTCAACCAACCAACCACCACTCACTCACTCAACCAACCACCACTCACTCAATCAACCACCACTCACTCACTCAACCAACCACCACTCACTCAACCAACCACCACTCACTCAACCAACCAACCACCACCACTCACTCAACCAACCACCACTCACTCAACCAACCACCACTCACTCAACCAACCACCACTCACTCAACCAACCAACCACCACTCACTCACTCAACCAACCACCACTCACTCAACCAACCACCACTCACTCAACCAACCACCACTCACTCAACCAACCAACCACCACTCACTCACTCAACCAACCACCACTCACTCACTCAACCAACCACCACTCACTCAACCAACCACCACTCACTCAATCAACCACCACTCACTCAATCAACCAACCACCACTCACTCAACCAACCACCACTCACTCAACCAACCACCACTCACTCAACCAACCAACCACCACTCACTCACTCAACCAACCACCACTCACTCAATCAACCAACCACCACTCACTCAACCAACCACCACTCACTCAACCAACCAACCACCACTCACTCACTCAACCAACCACCACTCACTCAACCAACCACCACTCACTCAATCAACCACCACTCACTCAATCAACCAACCACCACTCACTCAACCAACCACCACTCACTCAACCAACCACCACTCACTCAACCAACCAACCACCACTCACTCACTCAACCAACCACCACTCACTCAATCAACCAACCACCACTCACTCAACCAACCACCACTCACTCAACCAACCACCACTCACTCAACCAACCAACCACCACTCACTCACTCAACCAACCACCACTCACTCAACCAACCACCACTCACTCAATCAACCACCACTCACTCAATCAACCACCACTCACTCAACCAACCACCACTCACTCAACCAACCACCACTCACTCAACCAACCACCACTCACTCAACCAACCAACCACCACTCACTCAATCAACCACCACTCATTCAACCAACCACCACTCACTCAACCAACCACCACTCACTCACTCAACCAACCACCACTCACTCAACCAACCACCACTCATTCAACCAACCACCACTCACTCACTCAACCAACCACCACTCACTCAAACAACCAACCGCTCACTCAACCACCACTCACTCAACCAACCAACCGCTCACTCAACCACCACTCAATCAACCAACCAACCACCACTCACTCAACCAACCACCACTCACACAACCAACCACCACTCACTCACTCAACCAACCACCACTCACTCAACCAACCACTCACTCAACCAACCACTCACTCAACCAACCACTCACTCAACCAACCAACCACTCACACACTCAACCAACCAACCACTCACTCAACCAACCAACCAACCAACCAACCAACCAACCAACCAACCAACCAACCAACCAACCAACCAACCAACCAACCAACCACTCACTCAACCAACCACCACTCAACCAACCACCACTCAGTCAACCAACCAACCACCTCACTCAACCAACCAAACACTCACCACTCACTCAACCAACCAACCACTCACTCAACCACTCACTCAACCACCACTCAACCAACCAACCACCACTCACTCAACCAACCACCACTCACTCAACCAACCAACCACTCACTCAACCAACCACCACTCACTCAACCAACCACCACTCACTCAACCAACCAACCAACCACTCACTCAACCAACCACCACTTATTCAACCACTCACTCAACCAACCACCACTCATTCAACCAACCAAACACTCACTCAACCAACCACCACTCACTCAACCAACCACCACTCACTCAACCAACCACCACTCACTCAACCACTCACTCAACCAACCACCACTCACTCAACCAACCAACCAACCACTCACTCAACCAGTCACTCAACCAACCACCACTCATTCAACCACTCACTCATTCAACCACTCACTCAACCAACCACCACTCACTCACTCAACCAACCACTCACTCAACCAATCACCACTCACTCAACCACTCACTCAATAAATTTGAGTTCATTGCAAATTAGGTGCTGAAAACCAATTGCCTCTATTTCTAAAGAAGATGGAGAACAAGCTATGGAGTTTTGGTGCAGGTACAGGCAAATAGTTTAACATTTATATTGTGATATAGTCAAACAGATGTAACTGTACGGAACTGAATGTATGTTTTCTCCCATCACTAGTTAATGTTTTCAACTTCAGAGAATGAGAACAAATCTTGATACAGGAAGACACTGCTGTTTTTATGAACTGTGGCTCGACCACAGTGTCTCCTGACCCCCCTGTCTCAGCCTCCAGTATCTATGCTGCAATAGTCTATGTACCGGGGGGCTAGGGTCAGTTTGTTAAATCTGATGTTATTATCCAGTGTCTTGTGTGAATTTAAGTATGCACCCTCTAATTCTCTCTCTCTCCCACTCTACCTCCTCTCCCGGAGGACCTGAGCCTACCCAGAGGACCATGCTTCAGGACCACCTGTCCTGATGACTCCTAGCTGTCCCCAGTCCACCAGACATATCTACCATATTAACAATGTACAGGGATACTGGAGTGATGGAGGTAGATATGTATAGGGGTAATTATACTATATACAGGGTCAGTATCATATTAACATGTACAGGGATACTGGAGTGATGGAGGTAGATATGTATAGGGGTAATAATACTATATACAGGGTCAGTACCATATTAACAATGTACAGGGATACTGGAGTGATGGAGGGAGATATGTATAGGGGTAATTATACTATATACAGGGTCAGTACCATATTAACATGTACAGGGATACTGGAGTGATGGAGGTAGATATGTATAGGGGTAATAATACTATATACAGGGTCAGTACCATATTAACATGTACAGGGATACTGGAGTGATGGAGGTAGATATGTATAGGGGTAATAATACTATATACAGGGTCAGTACCATATTAACAATGTACAGGGATACTGGAGTGATGGAGGTAGATATGTATAGGGGTAATTATACTATATACAGGGTCAGTACCATATTAACATGTACAGGGATACTGGAGTGATGGAGGTAGATATGTATAGAGGTAATTATACTATATACAGGGTCAGTACCATATTAACAATGTACAGGGATACTGGAGTGATGGAGGTAGATATGTATAGGGGTAATTATACTATATACAGGGTCAGTACCAGTAACATATTAACATGTACAGGGATACTGGAGTGATGGAGGTAGATATGTATAGGGGTAATAATACTATATACAGGGTCAGTACCAGTACCATATTAACAATGTACAGGGATACTGGAGTGATGGAGGTAGATATGTATAGGGGTAATTATACTATATACAGGGTCAGTACCATATTAACATGTACAGGGATACTGGAGTGATGGAGGTAGATATGTATAGGGGTAATAATACTATATACAGGGTCAGTACCATATTAACATGTACAGGGATACTGGAGTGATGGAGGTAGATATGTATAGGGGTAATAATACTATATACAGGGTCAGTACCATATTAACATGTACAGGGATACTGGAGTGATGGAGGTAGATATGTATAGGGGTAATAATACTATATACAGGGTCAGTACCATATTAACATGTACAGGGATACTGGAGTGATGGAGGTAGATATGTATAGGGGTAATTATACTATATACAGGGTCAGTACCATATTAACATGTACAGGGATACTGGAGTGATGGAGGTAGATATGTATAGAGGTAATTATACTATATACAGGGTCAGTTCCATATTAACATGTACAGGGATACTGGAGTGATGGAGGTAGATATGTATAGGGGTAATAATACTATATACAGGGTCAGTACCAGTAACATATTAACATGTACAGGGATACTGGAGTGATGGAGGTAGATATGTATAGGGGTAATTATACTATATACAGGGTCAGTACCAGTAACATATTAACATGTACAGGGATACTGGAGTGATGGAGGTAGATATGTATAGGGGTAATTATACTATATACAGGGTCAGTACCAGTAACATATTAACATGTACAGGGATACTGGAGTGATGGAGGTAGATATGTATAGGGGTAATAATACTATATACAGGGTCAGTACCATATTAACATGTACAGGGATACTGGAGTGATGGAGGTAGATATGTATAGGGGTAATTATACTATATACAGGGTCAGTACCATATTAACATGTACAGGGATACTGGAGTGATGGAGGTAGATATGTATAGAGGTAATTATACTATATACAGGGTCAGTTCCATATTAACATGTACAGGGATACTGGAGTGATGGAGGTAGATATGTATAGGGGTAATAATACTATATACAGGGTCAGTACCAGTAACATATTAACATGTACAGGGATACTGGAGTGATGGAGGTAGATATGTATAGGGGTAATTATACTATATACAGGGTCAGTACCAGTAACATATTAACATGTACAGGGATACTGGAGTGATGGAGGTAGATATGTATAGGGGTAATTATACTATATACAGGGTCAGTACCATATTAACATGTACAGGGATACTGGAGTGATGGAGGTAGATATGTATAGGGGTAATTATACTATATACAGGGTCAGTACCATATTAACATGTACAGGGGTACTGGAGTGATGGAGGTAGATATGTATAGGGGTAATTATACTATATACAGGGTCAGTACCATATTAACATGTACAGGGATACTGGAGTGATGGAGGTAGATATGTATAGGGGTAATTATACTATATACAGGGTCAGTACCATATTAACATGTACAGGGATACTGGAGTGATGGAGGTAGATATGTATAGGGGTAATTATACTATATACAGGGTCAGTACCATATTAACATGTACAGGGATACTGGAGTGATGGAGGTAGATATGTATAGGGGTAATAATACTATATACAGGGTCAGTACCATATTAACATGTACAGGGATACTGGAGTGATGGAGGTAGATATGTATAGGGGTAATTATACTATATACAGGGTCAGTACCATATTAACATGTACAGGGATACTGGAGTGATGGAGGTAGATATGTATAGGAGTAATTATACTATATACAGGGTCAGTACCATATTAACATGTACAGGGATACTGGAGTGATGGAGGTAGATATGTATAGGGGTAATAATACTATATACAGGGTCAGTACCAGTAACATATTAACAATGTACAGGGATACTGGAGTGATGGAGGTAGATATGTATAGGGGTAATTATACTATATACAGGGTCAGTACCATATTAACATGTACTGGAGTGATGGAGGTAGATATGTATAGGGGTAATTATACTATATACAGGGTCAGTACCATATTAACATGTACAGGGATACTGGAGTGATGGAGGTAGATATGTATAGGGGTAATTATACTATATACAGGGTCAGTACCATATTAACATGTACAGGGATACTGGAGTGATGGAGGTAGATATGTATAGGAGTAATTATACTATATACAGGGTCAGTACCATATTAACATGTACAGGGATACTGGAGTGATGGAGGTAGATATGTATAGGGGTAATAATACTATATACAGGGTCAGTACCAGTAACATATTAACAATGTACAGGGATACTGGAGTGATGGAGGTAGATATGTATAGGGGTAATTATACTATATACAGGGTCAGTACCATATTAACATGTACAGGTATACTGGAGTGATGGAGGTAGATATGTATAGGGGTAATTATACTATATACAGGGTCAGTACCATATTAACATGTACAGGGATACTGGAGTGATGGAGGTAGATATGTATAGGGGTAATTATACTATATACAGGGTCAGTACCATATTTACAATGTACAGGGATACTGGAGTGATGGAGGTAGATATGTATAGGGGTAATTATACTATATACAGGGTCAGTACCATATTAACATGTACAGGGATACTGGAGTGATGGAGGTAGATATGTATAGGGTTAATTATACTATATACAGGGTCAGTACCATATTAACATGTACAGGGATACTGGAGTGATGGAGGTAGATATGTATAGGGGTAATAATACTATATACAGGGTCAGTACCATATTAACATGTACAGGGATACTGGAATGATGGAGGTAGATATGTATAGGGGTAATTATACTATATACAGGGTCAGTACCATATTAACATGTACAGGGATACTGGAGTGATGGAGGTAGATATGTATAGAGGTAATTATACTATATACAGGGTCAGTACCATATTAACATGTACAGGGATACTGGAGTGATGGAGGTAGATATGTATAGGGGTAATTATACTATATACAGGGTCAGTACCATAGTAACATGTACACGGATACTGGAGTGATGGAGGTAGATATGTATAGGGGTAATTATACTATATACAGGGTCAGTACCATATTAACATGTACAGGGATACTGGAGTGATGGAGGTAGATATGTATAGGGGTAATAATACTATATACAGGGTCAGTACCATATTAACATGTACAGGGATACTGGAGTGATGGAGGTAGATATGTATAGGGGTAATTATACTATATACAGGGTCAGTACCATATTAACATGTACTGGAGTGATGGAGGTAGATATGTATAGGGGTAATTATACTATATACAGGGTCAGTACCAGTACCATATTAACATGTACAGGGATACTGGAGTGATGGAGGTAGATATGTATAGGGGTAATTATACTATATACAGGGTCAGTACCATATTAACATGTACAGGGATACTGGAGTGATGGAGGTAGATATGTATAGGGGTAATTATACTATATACAGGGTCAGTACCAGTACCATATTAACATGTACAGGGATACTGGAGTGATGGAGGTAGATATGTATAGGGGTAATTATACTATATACAGGGTCAGTACCATATTAACATGTACAGGGATACTGGAGTGATGGAGGTAGATATGTATAGAGGTAATTATACTATATACAGGGTCAGTACCATATTAACATGTACAGGGATACTGGAGTGATGGAGGTAGATATGTATAGGGGTAATTATACTATATACAGGGTCAGTACCATATTAACATGTACAGGGATACTGGAGTGATGGAGGTAGATATGTATAGGGGTAATTATACTATATACAGGGTCAGTACCAGTACCATATTAACATGTACTGGGATACTGGAGTGATGGAGGTAGATATGTATAGGGGTAATTATACTATATACAGGGTCAGTACCATATTAACATGTACAGGGATACTGGAGTGATGGAGGTAGATATGTATAGGGGTAATTATACTATATACAGGGTCAGTACCATATTAACATGTACAGGGATACTGGAGTGATGGAGGTAGATATGTATAGGGGTAATTATACTATATACAGGGTCAGTACCATATTAACATGTACAGGGATACTGGAGTGATGGAGGTAGATATGTATAGAGGTAATTATACTATATACAGGGTCAGTACCATATTAACATGTACAGGGATACTGGAGTGATGGAGGTAGATATGTATAGGGGTAATTATACTATATACAGGGTCAGTACCATATTAACATGTACAGGGATACTGGAGTGATGGAGGTAGATATGTATAGGGGTAATTATACTATATACAGGGTCAGTACCATATTAACATGTACTGGAGTGATGGAGGTAGATATGTATAGGGGTAATAATACTATATACAGGGTCAGTTCCAGTACCATATTAACATGTACTGGAGTGATGGAGGTAGATATGTATAGGGGTAATTATACTATATACAGGGTCAGTTCCAGTACCATATTAACAATGTACAGGGATACTGGAGTGATGGAGGTAGATATGTATAGGGGTAATTATACTATATACAGGGTCAGTACCATATTAACATGTAATGGAGTGATGGAGGTAGATATGTATAGGGGTAATAATACTATATACAGGGTCAGTTCCAGTACCATATTAACATGTACTGGAGTGATGGAGGTAGATATGTATAGGGGTAATAATACTATATACAGGGTCAGTTCCAGTACCATATTAACATGTACAGGGATACTGGAGTGATGGAGGAAGATATGTATAGGGGTAATTATACTATATACAGGGTCAGTACCATATTAACATGTACAGGGATACTGGAGTGATGGAGGTAGATATGTATAGGGGTAATTATACTATATACAGGGTCAGTACCATATTAACATGTACAGGGATACTGGAGTGATGGAGGTAGATATGTATAGGGGTAATTATACTATATACAGGGTCAGTACCATATTAACATGTACAGGGATACTGGAGTGATGGAGGTAGATATGTATAGGGGTAATAATACTATATACAGGGTCAGTACCATATTAACATGTACAGGGATACTGGAGTGATGGAGGTAGATATGTATAGGGGTAATTATACTATATACAGGGTCAGTACCATATTAACATGTACAGGGATACTGGAGTGATGGAGGTAGATATGTATAGGGGTAATTATACTATATACAGGGTCAGTACCATATTAACATGTACAGGGATACTGGAGTGATGGAGGTAGATATGTATAGGGGTAATTATACTATATACAGGGTCAGTACCATATTAACATGTACAGGGATACTGGAGTGATGGAGGTAGATATGTATAGGGGTAATTATACTATATACAGGGTCAGTACCAGTACCATATTAACATGTACAGGGATACTGGAGTGATGGAGGTAGATATGTATAGGGGTAATTATACTATATACAGGGTCAGTACCATATTAACATGTACAGGGATACTGGAGTGATGGAGGTAGATATGTA
>CM042412.1:272500-337500 GCA_023634145.1 Thymallus thymallus
GTGTGTGTTGGAGTGACAGTGTGTGTGTGTTGGAGTGACAGTGTGTGTTGGAGTGACAGTGTGTGATTGTGTGTTGGAGTGACAGTGTGTGTGTATGTGTTGAAGTGACAGTGTGTGTGTGTGTGTGTGTTGTAGTGACAGTGTGTGTGTGTGTTGGAGTGACAGTGTGTGCGTGTGTTGGAGTGACAGTGTGTGTGTGCGTGTTGGAGTGACAGTGTGTGTGTGCGTGTGTGTGTGTGCGTGTGTGTGTGTGCGTGTGTGTGTGTGTGTGTGCGTGTTGGAGTGACAGTGTGTGTGTGTGTGTGTGTGTGTGTGTTGGAGTGACAGTGTGTGTGTGTGTGCGTGTTGTAGTGACAGTGTGTGTGTGTGTTGGAGTGACAGTGTGTGCGTGTGTTGGAGTGACAGTGTGTGTGTGTGTGTTGGAGTGACAGTGTGTGTGTGCGTGTTGGAGTGACAGTGTGTTTGTGCGTATTGGAGTGACAGTGTGTGTGTGTGTGTGTTGGAGTGACAGTGTGTGTGTGTGTGTGTTGGAGTGACAGTGTGTGTGTGCTTGTTGGAGTGACAGTGTGTGTGTGTGCGTTTTGGAGTGACAGTGTGTGTGTGTGTTGGAGTGACAGAGTGTGTGTGTGTTGGAGTGACAGTGTGTGTGTGTTGGAGTGACAGTGTGTGTGCGTTTTGGAGTGACAGTGTGTGTGTGTGAGCGTGTTGGAGTGACAGTGTGTGTGTGTGCGCGTGTTGGAGTGACAGTGTGTGTGTGTGTGTTGGAGTGACAGTGTGTCTGTGTGTTGGAGTTACAGTGTGTGTGTGCGTGTTGGACTGACAGTGTGTGTGTGTGTTGGAGTGACAGTGTGTGTGTGTGTGTGTTGGAGTGACAGTGTGTGTTGGAGTGACAGTGTGTGATTGTGTGTTGGAGTGACAGTGTGTGTGTGCGTGTTGGAGTGACAGTGTGTGTGTGTGTGTGTTGGAGTGACAGTGTGTGTGTGTGTGTTGGAGTGACAGTGTGTGTGTGCGTGTTGTAGTGACAGTGTGTGCGTGTGTTGGAGTGACAGTGTGTGCGTGTGTTGGAGTGACAGTGTGTGCGTGTGTGTGTTGGAGTGACAGTGTGTGTGTTGGAGTGACAGTGTGTGTGTGCTTTGTGGAGTGACAGTGTGTGTGTGTGCGTTTTGGAGTGACAGTGTGTGTGTGTGTTGGAGTGACAGTGTGTGTGTGTGTTGGAGTGACAGTGTGTGTGTGTGTTGGAGTGACAGTGTGTGTGCGTGTTGGAGTGACAGTGTGTGTGTGTGTTGGAGTGACAGTGTGTGTGCGTGTTGGAGTGACAGTGTGTGCGCGTGTTGGAGTGACATTGTGTTTGTGTGTGTTGGAGTGACAGTGTGTCTGTGTGTTGGAGTGACTGTGTGTTTGTGTGTGTGTTGGAGTGACAGTGTGTGTTGGAGTGACAGTGTGTGATTGTGTGTTGGAGTGACAGTGTGTGTGTGCGTGTTGGAGTGACAGTGTGTGTGTGTGTTGGAGTGACAGTGTGTGTGTGTGTGTGTGTGTGTGTGTGTGTGTGTGTGTGTTGGAGTGACAGTGTGTGTGTGTGTTGGAGTGACAGTGTGTGTGTGTGTGTGTGTGTGTGTGTGTGTGTGTGTGTGTGTAGGAGTGACAGTGTGTGTGTGTGTGTGTGTGTGTGTGTGTGTGTGTGTGTGTGTGTGTGTGTGTGTTGGAGTGACAGTGTGTGTGTGTGTGTGTGTGTGTGTGTGTGTGTGTGTGTGTGTGTGTTGGAGTGACAGTGTGTGTTTGTGTGTGTTGGAGTGACAGTGTGTGTGTGCATGTTGGAGTGACAGTGTGTGTGTGTGTGTTGGAGTGACAGTGTGTGTGTGTGTGTTGGAGTGACAGTGTGTGTGTGTGTGTGTGTGTGTGTGTGTTGGAGTGACTGTGTGTGTTTGTGTGTGTGTTGGAGTGACAGTGTGTGTGTGCGTGTTGGAGTGACAGTGTGTGTGTGTGTGTTGGAGTGACAGTGTGTGTGTGTGTTGGAGTGACAGTGTGTGTGTGTGTGTGTGTGTGTTGGATTGACTGTGTGTGTGTGTGTGTTGGAGTGACTGTGTGTGTGTGTGTTGGATTGACTGTGTGTGTGTGTGTGTGTGTGTGTGTGTTGGAGTGACTGTGTGTGTGTGTGTGTGTGTGTGTGTGTTGGAGTGACAGTATGTTGGAGTGACTGTGTGTGTGTTGGAGTGACTGTGTGTGTGTGTGTGTGTGTGTGTGTGTGTGTGTGTGTGTGTGTGTGTGTGTGTGTGTGTGTGTGTGTGTTGGAGTGACTGTGTGTGTGTGTGTGTTGGAGTGACTGTGTGTGTGTGTGTGTTGGAGTGACTGTGTGTGTGTGTGTGTGTGTGTGTTGGAGTGACTGTGTGTGTGTGTGTGTGTGTGTGTGTGTGTGTGTGTGTGTGTGTGTGTGTGTGTGTGTTGGAGTGACAGTGTGTGTGTGTGTGTGTGTGTGTGTGTTGGAGTGACAGTGTGTGTGTGTGTGTGTGTGTGTGTGTTGGAGTGACAGTGTGTGTGTGTGTGTGTGTGTGTTTGTTGGAGTGACAGTGTGTGTGTGTGTGTGTGTGTGTGTTGGAGTGACAGTGTGTGTGTGTGTGTGTGTGTGTGTGTGTGTGTGTGTGTGTGTGTGTGTGTGTGTGTGTGTGTGTGTGTGTGTGTGTGTGTGTGTGTGTGTTGGAGTGACAGTGTGTGTGTGTGTTGGAGTGACTGTGTGTGTGTGTGTGTGTGTGTGTGTGTGTGTGTGTGTGTGTGTGTGTGTGTGTGTGTGTGTGTGTGTGTGTGTGTGTATGTTGGAGTGACAGTGTGTGTGTGTGTGTGTGTTGGAGTGACAGTGTGTATGTGTGTGTTGGAGTGACAGTGTGTGTGTGTGTGTGTGTGTTGGAGTGACAGTGTGTATGTGTGTGTTGGAGGGACAGTGTGTGTGTTTGTGTAGTGTGTAGTGTGTGTAGTGTGTAGTGTGTGTAGTGTGTAGTGTGTGTGTGTTGGAGTGACAGTGTGTGTGTGTGTGTTGGAGTGACAGTGTGTGTGTGTGTGTTGGAGTGACAGTGTGTGTGTGTGTGTTGGAGTGACAGTGTGTGTGTGTGTGTGTGTAGTGTGTAGTGTGTAGTGTGTGTAGTGTGTTGTGTGTAGTGTGTAGTGTATAGTGTGTGTGTTGTAGTGACAGTGTGTGTGTGTGTAGGGGTGACAGTGTATAGTGTGTGTAGGGGTGACAGTGTATAGTGTGTGTAGGGGTGACAGTGTATAGTGTGTGTAGGGGTGACAGTGTATAGTGTGTGTAGGGGTGACAGTGTATAGCGTGTGTAGAGGTGACAGTGTATAGTGTGTGTAGGGGTGACAGTGTATAGTGTGTGTAGGGGTGACAGTGTATAGTGTGTGTAGGGGTGACAGTGTATAGTGTGTGTAGGGGTGACAGTGTATAGCGTGTGTAGAGGTGACAGTGTATAGTGTGTGTAGGGGTGACAGTGTATAGTGTGTGTAGGGGTGACAGTGTATAGTGTGTGTAGGGGTGACAGTGTATAGTGTGTGTAGGGGTGACAGTGTATAGTGTGTGTAGGGGTGACAGTGTATAGTGTGTGTAGGGGTGACAGTGTATAGTGTGTGTAGGGGTGACAGTGTATAGTGTGTGTAGGGGTGACAGTGTATAGTGTGTGTAGGGGTGACAGTGTATAGTGTGTGTAGGGGTGACAGTGTATAGTGTGTGTAGGGGTGACAGTGTATAGTGTGTGTAGGGGTGACAGTGTATAGTGTGTGTAGGGGTGACAGTGTATAGTGTGTGTAGGGGTGACAGTGTATAGTGTGTGTAGGGGTGACAGTGTATAGTGTGTGTAGGGGTGACAGTGTATAGTGTGTGTAGAGGTGACAGTGTATAGTGTGTGTAGGGGTGACAGTGTATAGTGTGTGTAGGGGTGACAGTGTATAGTGTGTGTAGGGGTGACAGTGTATAGTGTGTGTAGGGGTGACAGTGTATAGTGTGTGTAGGGGTGACAGTGTATAGTGTGTGTAGGGGTGACAGTGTATAGTGTGTGTAGGGGTGACAGTGTATAGTGTGTGTAGGGGTGACAGTGTATAGTGTGTGTAGGGGTGACAGTGTATAGCGTGTGTAGAGGTGACAGTGTATAGTGTGTGTAGGGGTGACAGTGTATAGTGTGTGTAGGGGTGACAGTGTATAGTGTGTGTAGGGGTGACAGTGTATAGTGTGTGTAGGGGTGACAGTGTATAGTGTGTGTAGGGGTGACAGTGTATAGTGTGTGTAGGGGTGACAGTGTATAGTGTGTGTAGGGGTGACAGTGTATAGTGTGTGTAGGGGTGACAGTGTATAGTGTGTGTAGGGGTGACAGTGTATAGTGTGTGTAGGGCCTGTCGTGCCAAATAGTGTATATACGTCACAATGGGATTCCATAAACTATTAGTGTCCGTTGCTATATCAACGGTGTGATGACCTAATGGTTAGAATGTTGGAGATCATTACAGAATAAATGGCCTTTTTTCCATCAGGCTGATTTTCGCTATAATTAGCTGTTTAAACAAATTTTGTTGAGCTAATGAAATGAAAACATGAATTCAAACTACTTTTGGTACCTTGTTAACATCACAACATGAAGTCCATGTCTTAAACCTTGCTACGTTTTGGAAATGGCAAAGAATCTGCTTGACACATTAAAGGTACTTACCTTACAGATCACGAAGTCAGCTACTTTCCACTCCATTCATATGGAAATCCGTCATGTTTGTGTTTTAACCTGTCCTTCCCTCATCTACACTGAAATAATATCATTTCAGCAGTCCTCTATTCTGATAAATGTATTCTATCTTGCATAGCTCATTAGTACCCCCTTGTGGTTGAATATATATGTATCTATTGTAGGTCCTAGGATACCTTACAACTTACAATAATGAATACCTTGTGAAACAGCTGTTAAAACCAACCTGATAATATTTAATTCTGTATGATGCTGTTTGTAATGTACTTGGATCAAAATGAAGCAACATTTCAAAGTGACTGACATGTAAAAGTAGACCAACAATAATACAGTAGCTTTCCTGAAGTTGAAGTGTCCTGTTGCTTACTTTTTCTTTCCAGTTAAATTCATTGCAAATTGAAGTCCAAGCATTTTCTGTAGCTGAATCATGCTGTTTGTTCTCAATAATTGGGTGGTTTGACACAATTTGCTTCAAAAGGGTCCTTCCAAAGTCACTGAAATTCTTTGAACGCTGTCTTTTTGTCCATTGTTTGGTTGGGTGATTTACTCCAGTTCCACACAATGTTAATGTTTCTTAAAGGTCCAGCCCTGGTGTTTGAAGCAACCTCAGGTCTGCACCAAGTGCACAACATTACTCTAATCGGGCTTCACAGAGAGTAGCTAGTTAGTCTTTATTAACCTTAGTCTGCAACTCCCTAGTCGGGTATTACTTCATCTCAAATAAAGCAATGTCTCGGAAAGCCATTTTTTAAGTCTGTATTAATTTAAGTAGAATTAGCCTAGTCCTCATTTATTTTAAACTCCGCCCCTATATTTAAGAACAATTTGTTAAACTATTTCCTTTTTTCTGTTTCCCCCCAAGTCGGCATTTCTTTGTATATCCCAGTAACACTTAGGGGTGCTTTGACCCTATTGATAAAAATGATCACTTCAGTCTTTCTCTCCACATGTTGAACACAATATACATGTGTGCTTTCTGCAGATGTTTTTACTACATTCTACACAAGTGTTGCTGGTTTTACTGTCTTGTCGAGGGGTGCAGAGCTGGCATCTTTTCAGTTTCTTGCCATCACCTGTATCCACTGGATCCATTGCTGGTTGATTGGAGGGGGGTCTAGATGGCCCAGCTTTAACTTTGTGGATGACAGATACAGCTGCTGTCGATCAAGGTGGCTGGGCTCTCCTCTGGATCTTGGGAGGGATGAGAGCTTTGCCGAGCTCCTCTAGGAAAAGCTGGCTTCGGTACATTTTGCCGCCATTCCATTGCTGGTTGATTTCAGTCAACAGGACATAAGCATTGTAAACAGACACATCCACAACAGCCAGTCATGCGCTGACAGTTATATGTTGCTGTGACTTTATCCAAATTGTCAACACCTCCTTGAATTGTAGTCCAGAATGATTTGTGGCTTGAAACGACAGTTGCATTTACAGAGAAAGCAAATTTGGAGGAATGCACAGTTCTGACCTGCATTTCACAAGCTCACTGGAAGTTAGTTAGTTTTGTCTGATTCTTCCAACCATGGTCAGCTTTCTCTTCTGTAGTTCAACACCAAGGCGGTAGGATGTGAAGAAGTTGTCACACGTGATGTTATGACCTTGCAGACCTTCACTAATATCCAGCACCACCCCCGAATTCTTCTCAGGTACTCCGCCAGGTGGCTGCCCAGTGTAAACTTGCATATTCCCTGCATGATGCCCTTATCTTGATGCCATATTTTGCAGGCTTGTTTGGTATATACTGTCGGAAGGGACAGCGTCCTCTGAATGGAACAAGGCGTTCATCCACATGAAGACCAGGATTGTACAGTAACGGTAGCATTTCCTACCATTTATCCCATACATCTCTGATTGCAGCTAGTTTGTCTGTTTCACATCGACCGGGTCTGGTATCACGGTTATCAAAGCCAATCACCCTGAAAATTATGTGGAATTCTTGCAGAGAAATTGTTGCCTGTTGCTTCTCCGTTTGACTGGTACACTGCAGCTAATATCAGCAATCCAATGTAAGCATGCAAGTCAATCCGATCCAGTGGCTTCCAGTTCTCTTGAAACACATGGCTCCCCTCCAAGTTGGTAATGTCCAGTACAATCTTCTCTATTGCTTGGGGTAAAAAGATCTCAAAAGTTTGTATATCATGGACTCGAGAGCAAATAGTGTCCTGGAACAACTGTGATTACATTGGACGCTGACAGTCTACCTTGTTGTGGTGACGGTGAACATTATATATTGCCATCTTTAGACTTCCATGTCCTCTCTTTTCTGGATGATGTTTGTTGCAATGCACTCTCTCTCTCTCTCATATGATGGAGGGGATGGTATGGCAGACTCCTCCTCTGATTCCTCTTCAAAGAAAAATTCACAATCTGGAGAAAAAAAATATATATTTGTATGTTTTTATTCCACCTTTATTTAACCAGGTAGGTTTTATTTCACCTTTATTTAACCAGGTAGGTTTTATTTCACCTTTATTTAACCAGGTAGGTTTTATTTCACCTTTATTTAACCAGGTAGGTCAGTTGAGAACAAGTTCTCATTTACAACTGCAACCTGGCCAAGACAAAGCAAAGCAGTGAGACGACAACAACACAGAGTTACACAGTAAACAAACGTACAGTCAGTAACACAATAGAACATATATGTACAGTGAGTGAAAATGTAGTAAAATTAGGAAGGTAAGGCAATAAATAGACCATAGTGGTAAAATAATTACAATTTAGAATTAACACTGGAATGATAGATGTGATGATGATGATGTGCAAATATGCCTTTGGTGCGGGCAGAGATACTGGGGTGCGAATTAGCAAAAATAACAGTAAGCGGTGGAGGCTCTACAGTGGAATAGAACAATAAGAGCTAACAGAAACAGCAATAGACGAGGCATATTGACATGAGAGAGGCATAAAGCAATTGAGAGAGCTAAGACGACAACGAATACTGGCAATGAATGGACAGAGAGGGTCAGTAAAAAGCCTGGTGAAGGACCAGATCGGACAATTAAGTCAGCAGATCAGTCGTGATGGATCGGCAGGGCTCCGTGTCGACAATAGAAGGTCCAGGCCAGTTGGCAAAGAGGTACTGTAGCCCAGGAATTAGCTATTACACTTCGTCGGCTAGCCGGGAGATGGGCCTAGCTCGAGGCTATCTCAAGGCTAACAGGTGCATGCTTCGGAGACAATGGTGTTAGCCAACAACAGCCACTCTGTTGCAGCTAGCTAGCTGCGATGATCCGGAGTAATGATCCAGTGATTGCAGCAGAAATCTGGCAGTTGGTAGCGCGCTGTGCAGACTGGCTGATATTGTCAGAGCTAAAGTTGGCTGGTACAGGCCAGGGGCAATGGTGAAGACCGCTAACAGTGGCTGACAATGGCTAATAGCTAGTAGCTAGTTAGCTGGCTTGTTTCTGTCGAAGGGTCCGGTTATATGGCACGAAGAAATAGCAGATCCGTTCCATATTGGATGAGGTGGATTGCAGTAAAGTATATTTAGTTCGTAGAGGAGATGTTTGATGGAAGTGATATTAAGAGATGTACACTGAAAAAGACGGAAAGCAAAAAAAACAGACTATTTACACGGGACAAGACGAACACGTCCATACTGCTACGCCATCTTGGATCAACAGCATAGTCCTCGATCTCTGAAATATCCTGTGTCTCTGAAACCTCTTCTTCTATTACAATGTCACAGTCCAGAATTTGTGTTAAGGCTTCATTGACTGAAAATCTTTTGGAGCTCACACACATCCCTGGGTCGCTGGTCTTTTCAGTTCGATGCAGCTAGCGACTGGAACGAGCTGCAACAAACACTCAAACTGGACAGTTTTATCTCCATCTCTTCATTAAAAGACTCAATCATGGACAGTCAAAATGACCCACAACATCACGTTTGTATACAAAATCTACACAGACATTCCACAACACCTCAGTGTGTCTACATTTTGCAATTAGGTTCCTGACCCTAAATGAGGAAAAGTAATTTAATTTCATGAAGAGAAAGAGGTTAACTAGTATTTTAGTAATGGGTCAAATTGACCCGCAACATAATAGGAGGGTTAAGGTTGCAACCTATCATCTCTGAGCCTCTCTCACCTTTTAAACCTGTCTCTCCTTTCTGGGGAGGTTCCCATTGCTTGGAAGGCAGCCAGGGTGCATCCTTTATTTAAAGTGGGAGATCAAACTGATCCTAACTGTTATAGGCCTATTTCTATTTTGCCTGGTTTGCTAACTACCTCTCTCAAAGAGTGCAGTGTATAAAGTCAGAACATCTGCTGTTTCAGCCACTGCCTGTCACCAAGGGTGTACCCCAAGGCTCGATCCTAGGCCCCACGCTCTTCTCAATTTACATCAACAACATAGCTCAGGCAGTAGGAAGCTCTCATCCATTTACATGCAGATGACAGTCATACTAAGCTGGCCCCTTCTATGCCCTTAACCTTGTTCTGAATACCTCCAAAACAAAAGGTCATGTGGTTCGGTAACAACTTCCTTCCTCAGCACATATCCAAGCTGCAGAATAAGGTTACATTTGGACTTGGTTTCCTGTATCGTAGTCGCTCCTTTTTCAACCCAGCAGCTAAACCTGATTCAGATGGCCATCCTACCCATGCCAGATTACGGAGATATAATTTATAGATCGGCAGGTAAGGGTGTTCTCGAGCGGCTAGATGTCCTGAGCGCTCTGGAGCAGGTTTTCATCAAGGATCTCTCTGTACTTTGCTCTGTTCATCTTTCCCTCGATCCTGACTTGTCTCCCAGTCCCGGCTGCTGAAAAAGCATCCCCACAGCATGATGCTGCCACCACCATGCTTCACCGTAGGGATGGTGCCAGGTTTCCTCCAGACGTGATGCTTGACATTTAGGCCAAAGAGTTCAATCTTGGTTTCATCAGAGCAGAGAATCTTGTTTAGGTGCAATTTGGCAAACTCCAAGCAGACTGTCATGTGCCTTTTACTGAGGAGTGGATTCCGTCTGGCCACTCTACCATAAAGGCCTGATTGGTGAAGTGCTGCAGACATGATTGTCCTTCTGGAAGGTTCTCCAATCTCCACAGAGGAACTCTGGCGCTCTGTCAGAGTGACCATCGGGTTCTCGGTCACCTCCCTGACCAAGCCTTCCTACACCGATTGCTCAGGTTTGTTTTATTTATTTATTTTATTTCACCTTTATTTAACCAGGTAGGTCAGTTGAGAACAAGTTCTCATTTACAACTGGGACCTGGCCAAGACAAAGCAAGGCAACAAAAACAACACAGAGTTACACATGGGATCCTCCAAGATGGCGTAATCAGTGCAGACGTGTTTTTTTGTTGTTGTCCCGTCTAAATAGTTTGTAGTAGTTTGTAATTTGTCTTTACATACATTTTTATTTTGTTCCCGATTTACCCCTCCTGCAAGCCACCTTACCCAACGTGATACGGATCAAATATCAAATATCGGATCAAATATCCGTACTTTTTCCACTATTTAACTGAACCGCAGTCAAAAGTTAGCCTGCTAGCTAGCTTGCTAACCAGCCATCGCTAACCACTGCTAGTGGTCTTCACCTCCGCTCTGGCTGTTGAGCCAGCTTTCAATTCGGACAATATTGGCCAGTCTGCTCAGCGCGCTACCAACCCAGCGCTTATCGGACTGCGTTCCCTTCCACTTCACCGGATTTCCACTGAAAGTACCGGACCACCACACCGGATCATCACAGCTAGCTAGCTGCATTCGACTGACCGACGTCTATAGCTAAGCTCCATTGTCTACATGCTACCAAGGCTAGCGTGAGCTAGGCCCATCTCCCGGACATCCGACGTGGCTAGCTACTCTCCCGGGCTCCAGTACCTTATCAACCTACCTGGACCTTCTACTGTCGACACGGAACCCCACCGAGGCACCGTGACTGGTCTGCCGACGTAATTGTCCGACGTGGTCTCAACAGGGTTCTCCTCTGCTACGTCGCTGAAGATACATCTGCTAGCTCCGGACTGCTAACACTCTGAACGCCGTGCCATTGAACTGATCCCCCGGCTCACCACTTTGCTTTTTCATCGGATCCTACGCTTGTTCAGCTCCACAGCTGATGCCTGCAGGACTGCTTGGTTATATGGTATTTATTTCTGTTTAACTACCAGGCCTCAGGTCCTGTGTGTAGTACATCACTTTTTCTAACTGACCCTCTTTGTCCATTCACCTCCATTACCCGTCGTTGTCTTAGCTCTCTTAATTAACTGTTATCTTTTATTTTTATTAATTTTTTGCCCTCTTCTTATTTCAATATGCCTTGTCTTTTGTTGTTTAAGTTAGCTATTATTGTTTTATTTCACTGTAGAGCCCCCAGTCCTGCTCAACATGCCTCTGATAGCTCCTTTGTCCCTCCCCCCACACATGCGGAGACCTCATCTGGCTTAACTGGTGTCTCCAGAGATGCAACCTCTCTCTTCATTACCCAACGCCTAGGTTTACCTCCACTGAACTCACATCCTACCATACCCTTGTCTGTACATTATGCCCTTAACCTATTCCACCACGCCCAGAAATCTGCTCCTTTTATTTTATGTAGCCAACGTACTAGACGTCCAGTTCTGAAAGCCCTCAGCCGAATATTGATTCTATTACTCCTCTGTTCCTCTGGTGATGTAGAGGTAAACCCAGGTCCTATAACCCCCAGTACAACACCTATTCCCCAGGCGCTCTCATTTGTTGATTTCTGTAACCGTAAAAGCCTCGGTTTCATGCATGTTAACATTAGAAGCCTCCTCCCTAAGTTTGACTTATTCACTGCTTTAGCACACTCCGCCAACCCGGATGTTCTAGCTGTGTCTGAGTCCTGGCTTAGGAAGGCCACCAAAAATTCGGAAATTTCCATCCCCAACTACAACATTTCCCGTCAAGATAGAACTGCCAAAGGTGGCGGAGTTGCAATCTACTGCAGAGATAACCTGCAGAGTTCTGTCATACTGTCCAGGTCTGTGCCCAAACAGTTTGAGCTTCTACTCTTAAAAATCCACCTTTCCAGAAATAAGTCTCTCACTGTTGCCGCCTGTTACAGACCCCCCTCAGCCCCCAGCTGTGCCCTGGACTCCATATGTGAATTGATTGCCCCACATCTATCTTCAGAGTTTGTACTGTTAGGTGACTTAAACTGGGATATGCTTAACACCTCGGCTGTACTTCAATCTAAGATAGATGCCCTCAATCTCACGCAAATTATCAAGGAACCCACCAGGTACAACCCAAAATCCGTAAACATGGGTACCATTATTGATATCATTCTGACTAACTTGCCCTCCAAATACACCTCCTCTGTTTTCAACCAGGATCTCAGCGATCACTGCCTCATCGCCTGCGTTCGCAATGGGTCAGCGGTCAAACGACCACCCCTTATCACTGTCAAACGCTCCCTAACACACTTTTGTGAGCAGGCCTTTCTATTTGATCTGGCCCAGGTATCCTGGAAGGATATTGACCTCATCCCGTCAATAGAGGATGCCTGGTTGTTCTTTAAAAGTGCTTTCCTCTCCATCCTAAATAAGCATGCCCCTTTCAAAAAACGTAGAACTAAGAATAGATATAGCCCGTGGTTCACCCCAGACTTGACTGCACTAGACCAACACAAAAACATCCTGTGGCGCACTGCATTAGCATCGAACAGCCCCCGCGATATGCAGCTATTCAGGGAAGTCAGGAACAAGTACACACAGTCAGTTAGAAAAGCAAAGGCCAGCTTTTTCAAACAGAAATTTGCTTCCTGTAGTACTAACTCCAAAAAGTTCTGGGACACTGTTAAATCCATGGAGAATAAGAGCACCTCCTCCCAGTTGCCCACTGCATTGAGGCTCGGAAACACTGTTACCAACGATAAATCCACGATTATCGAAAATTTCAATAAGCATTTTGCTACGGCTGGCCATGCTTTCCACCTGGCTACCCCTACCCCGGCCAACAGCTCTGCACCCTCGGCAGCTACTTGCCCAAGCCCCCCCCGCTTCTCCTTCACCCAAATCCAGACGGCTGATGTTCTGAAAGAGCTGCTAAGTCTGGACCCCTACAAATCTGCTGGGCTAGATAATCTGGACCCTCTCTTTCTGAAATTATCAGCCAAAATTGTTGCAACACCTATCACTAGCCTGTTCAACCTCTCTTTCGTATCGTCTGAGATCCCTAGAGATTGGAAGGCTGCCGCGGTCATCCCCCTCTTCAAAGGAGGAGACACTCTAGACCCAAACTGTTATAGACCAATATCCATCCTGCCCTGCCTTTCTAAAGTTTTCGAAAGCCAAGTTAACAAACAGATAACTGACCACTTCGAATCCCACCGTACCTTCTCTGCTATGCAATCTGGTTTCCGAGCTGGTCATGGGTGCACCTCAGCTACGCTCAAGGTACTGAACGACATCATTACCGCCATCGATAAAAGACAGTACTGTGCAGCCGTTTTCATCGACCTGGCCAAGGCTTTCGACTCTGTCAATCACCGCATTCTTATTGACAGACTCAATAGCCTTGGTTTCTCAAGTGACTGCCTTGCCTGGTTCTCTAACTACTTTGCAGACAGAGTTCAGTGTGTCAAATCGGAGGGCCTATTGTCCGATCCTCTGGCAGTCTCTATGGGGGTGCCACAGGGTTCAATTCTTGGGCCAACCCTTTTCTCTATATACATCAACGATGTCGCTCTCGCTGCTGGTGACTCTGATCCATCTCTACGCAGATGACACCATTCTGTATACATCTGGCCCCTCTTTGGATACTGTGTTTACTAACCTTCAATCAAGCTTCAATGCCATACAACACTCCTTCCGTGGCCTCCAACTGCTCTTAAACGCTAGTAAAACTAAGTGCATGCTTTTCTATCGTACGCTGCCAGCACCCGCCCACCGGACTATCATCACTACTCTCGACGGGTCCGAATTAGAATACGTGGACACCTACAAATACCTAGGCATCTGGTTAGACTATAAACTCAACTTCCAGACTCGCATCAACCATCTCCAATCCAAAATTAAATCCAGAATTGGCTTCCTATTTCGCAACAGAGCCTCCTTCACTCATGCTGCCAAACATGCCCTTGTAAAACTGACTATCCTACCGATCCTTGATTTTGGCGATGTCATTTACAAACTAGCCTCCAACACTCTACTTAGCAAATTGGATGTAGTCTATCACAGTGCCATCCGTTTTGTCACCAAAGCCCCATACACTACCCACCACTGCGACCTGTATGCGCTCGTTGGCTGGCCTTCATTATATATTCGTCGCCAAACCCACTGGCTCCAGGTCATCTACAAGTCTTTGTTAGGTAAATCCCCGCCCTATCTCAGCTCACTGGTCACTATAGCAACACCCACCCGTAGCATGCGCTCCAGCAGGTTTATCTCTCTGGTCACCCCCAAAGCCAACACCTCCTTTGGCCGCCATTCCTTCCAGTTCGCTGCTGCCAATGACTGGAACGAATTGCAAAAATCATTGAAGCTAGAGGTTCCTATCTCCCTCAATAACTTTAAGCATCAGTTGTCAAAGCTGCTTATCGATCACTGCACCTGTATATAGCCCTTCTGTATATAGCCCACACTACTACCTCATCCCTATATTTATTTTTGTTTATTTCACTAATCTTGCACTCCAGTATCTCTATTTGCACATCAAAATTTGCACATCCTTCATTCCTGTGTTAATGATGATAATTCTGTAATTTATTTTACCACTATAGTCTATTTATTGTCCTACCTCCTAACCTTACTGCATTTTTGCACTACATTTTGCACTCTGTATATAGATTTTCTATTGTGTTTTTTTTTTTGACTGTTTGTTTAATGTGTAACTCTGTGTTGTTTTTGTCGCACTGCTTTGCTTTGTCTTGGCCAGGTCGCAGTTGCAAATGAGAACTTGTTCTCAACTGACCTACCTGGTTAAATAAAGGTGAAATAAATAAAAAAATAAAAATAAATAAAATGGGATAAACAAAACATAAATTCATTAGTCCCTAATCTATGGATTTCACGACTGGGCCGGGGTACAGACATGATGTACAGTGGGGAGAACAAGTATTTGATACACTGCCGATTTTGCAGGTTTTCCTACTTACAAAGCATGTAGAGGTCTGTAATTTTTGTGAGAGACGGAATCTAAAACAAAAATCCAGAAAATCACATTGTATGATTTTTAAATAATTAATTTGCATTTTATTGCATGACATAAGTATTTGATCACCTACCAACCAGTAAGAATTCCGGCTCTCACAGACCTGTTAGTTTTTCTTTAAGAAGCCCTCCTGTTCTCCACTCATTACCTGTATTAACTGCACCTGTTTGAACTCGTTACCTGTATAAAAGACACCTGTCCACACATTCAATCAAACAGACTCCAACCTCTCCACAATGGCCAAGACCAGAGAGCTGTGTAAGGACATCAGGGATAAAATTGTAGACCTGCACAAGGCTGGGATGGGCTACAGGACAATAGGCAAGCAGCTTGGTGAGAAGGCAACAACTGTTGGCGCAATTATTAGAAAATGGAAGAAGTTCAAGATGACGGTCAATCTCCCTCAGTCTGGGGCACCATGCAAGATCTCACCTCGTGGGGCATCAATGATCATGAGGAAGGTGAGGGATCAGCCCAGAACTACACGGCAGGACCTGGTCAATGACCTGAAGAGAGCTGGGACCACAGTCTCAAAGAAAACCATTAGTAACACACTACGCCGTCATGGATTAAAATCCTGCAGTGCACGCAAGGTCCCCCTGCTCAAGCCAGCGCATGTCCAGGCCCGTCTGAAGTTTGCCAATGACCATCTGGATGATCCAGAGGAGGAATGGGAGAAGGTCATGTGGTCTGATGAGACAAAAATTTTTGGTCTAAACTCCACTCGCCGTGTTTGGAGGAAGAAGAAGGATGAGTACAACCCCAAGAACACCATCCCAACCGTGAAGCATGGAGGTGGAAACATCATTCTTTGGGGATGCTTTTCTGCAAAGTGGACAGGACGACTTCACCGTATTGAGGGGAGGATGGATGGGGCCATGTATCGCGATATCTTGGCCAACAACCTCCTTCCCTCAGTAAGAGCATTGAAGATGGGTCGTGGCTGGGTCTTCCAGCATGACAACGACCCGAAACATACAGCCAGGGCAACTAAGGAGTGGCTCCGTAAGAAGCATCTCAAGGTCCTGGAGTGGCCTAGCCAGTCTCCAGACATGAACCCAATAGAAAATCTTTGGAGGGAGCTGAAAGTCCGTATTGCCCAGCGACAGCCCAGAAACCTGAAGGATCTGTATGGAGGAGTGGGCCAAAATCCCTGCTGCGGTGTGTGCAAACCTGGTCAAGAACTACAGGAAACTTATGATCTCTGTAATTGCAAACAAAGGTTTCTGTACCAAATATTAAGTTCTGCTTTTCTGATGTATCAAATACTTATGTCATGCAATAAAATGCAAATTAATTACTTAAAAATCATACAATGGGATTTTCTGGATTTTTGTTTTAGATTCCGTCACTCACAGTTGAAGTGTACGTATGATAAAAATTACAGACTTCTACATGCTTTGTAAGTGGGAAAACCTGCAAAATCGGCAGTGTATCAAATACTTGTTCTCCCCACTGTACCTTGGAGGGCATCGGCCCACCCACTTGGCAGCCAGGCCCACCCAATGGGGAGTAGGCCCAGCCAATCAGAATTATTTTTTTCTCCACCAACAAAAGGGCTTTATTACAGACTCTATCATTCCTGTAGAGCATCTTCTGTTTCCAGAAGGTGTCAAAGTTATCTATAAAGGTGATTCCAGCAGAGCTACAGTAATCTTTTAGCCAGTGTGTAATGCCAGTAACCTGCTGAATGTTTCACAGCGGCTTAGCGATGTTACAGGGCCTAAAGTGATTGGCTGCTTTCTGGAATCTTTTAGAGATAGAATCAGTTACTTGAAGCATAGATCCTGATTGGTCAGACCAACGTTGAGCAGTCCTTTCCACAGGGCTTCATGTTTATGTTTCTGCCTATAGGTGGGAGGAGCAGAATGGAGGCGTGTTCTAATTTGCCGGCGGGGGAGGGCCTTGTATCCATCCCAGAGTTCATTATGCATGTGCAGCACAGGAGATGTGTCGATGGCCATTCCTCCATTCTACAGGTCAACACAGCCAGCTGCTAACAATACCATAACAGTAGCTTTAGGCTAGTTACAGTACAAAAGGTTTATCTCTGAAGAAAATGTTGCTACAGATGTCAAACTTTTTCATGGTAAGGTTACAATTTTAGAAACACAGACAATAAATGACAAGTCTATTATTGGAAGCTGTAGTCTTGGGCTAGTTCTGTTTTTAATTAAATCAATCATTTTAATAATAAGACAGACATTTGTAAGAAAACATCAAGACAGAGTATAAACATAACATCAGCATATTGATATGAATGATCGGATCAGGGTGTATCTCAATAGTCTGAAATGGCTTCTCCATCTGCACTGATACGAACACAGCTGATGGCATCATTGTTGAGGAGGCGGCAGACTATTGAGATACACCCATTATGTTACAATACTGGCTGTGTGAATATGCTACTGCAGCGTTGCACCCCAACATCAAGGCAACCTTCAAAACTCTGCTATAATTTACACACCCACTCTCCTCCACACAAACACATGCCCTAACCCAACAAGGCAAAGTGGTGTATCTATGTACAGTCTGTTAATGTGGGTGTTATTCCTCTGTGTGTGTGTCTTCTGTGTTGAACACAGATTGCATCATCATCTCAGTCCTCCCAGAATCCTGTTCTACTGAGGGTATGCTTCGATCACCATCGCATGTCCCTGAAACACACACACACACACACACACACACACACACACACACACACACACACACACACACACACACACACACACACACACACACACACACACACACACACACACACACACACACACACACACACACACACACACACACACACACACACACACACACACACACACACAGGTAAGATGACTTCACTTCCTATTGTATTTAATTATCTGGAAGGGTGTGTTTGTTTAGTGTGAAAGTGTGTTACCTGTCCACCCGCGGCGCATGCAGCCACCAGTCCATACTGGCCCCCCTCCTTCTGCAGGCGGTGTGCTACCGTGGTTACCAGGCGACAGCCGGTGGCTCCAAATGGATGACCAAGAGACAGACTGCCCCCCCACAGGTTAAACTTCTCCATGGCAGGGGCCCCCACCTAAACACACAAAAACAGTCAGCAGAGTTAGGGAAAGGAAAATCTCTGGTGGACAGACTCTGGGAAAAAAATGGTACCGTAGATCTGTCATGATACAACAGGATGTGTGAGATAACAAGCAGCATTAGTTCTGATCACTATTTCGCAGGTGTTAGCATCTTTTGAAAAGGGAGGGAACATTCAGCCTCTAACATGCAAAGAGAAAGGGTTCTGGTTATTTTGAAGCTCTTTGTTAAATACTCTGTAACTTTTCCAACGTCCCGTTTTGGGCTGGATGTGTCAATGTGTAGTTAATATATTCATAATATATGAGCATCACTACTGTCTTACCTCAATTAGCCACTAAATCCCTAGTTTGAAAGCGACTTATCTTGAAGCTGTGTCACACCATTTTCCCCAAGTGGGCCCGCCCCTTAGAAATTTGAGTTCCAGCCAATGAGCTTCAGCCACCTGCCATTTGAGTGACAGCTAACAAGATGAACACACAGCAGAGAGAGAGAGCAATGCCGTGCTGCACAGATATAACGCAGCAATGCCGTGCTGCACAGATATAACGCAGCAATGCCGTGCTGCACAGATATAACGCAGCAATGCCGTGCTGCACAGATATAACGCAGCAATGCCGTGCTGCACAGATATAACGCAGCAATGCCGTGCTGCACAGATATAACGCAGCAATGCCGTGCTGCACAGATATAACGCAGCAATGCCGTGCTGCACAGATATAACGCAGCAATGCCGTGCTGCACAGATATAACGCAGCAATGCCGTGCTGCACAGATATAACGCAGCAATGCCGTGCTGCACAGATATAACGCAGCAATGCCGTGCTGCACAGATATAACGCAGCAATGCCGTGCTGCACAGATATAACGCAGCAATGCCGTGCTGCACAGATATAACGCAGCAATGCCGTGCTGCACAGATATAACGCAGCAATGCCGTGCTGCACAGATATAACGCAGCACGTCACAATATGGATCATTTTATTAATTCAGAATAATTTTATTGGTCATTTTTGGACTATAAAGTAAATCTTCCAGAAAGTGTAACACGGATCTTAAACCGAGCGTTTGACCAAACACACCAGACTGCAGTTGTGGGTTAACAGAGGTTAGGGAAGGGGAGAAGAGGACGTGGATGAGACAGAGCCAACTCTCAAACACTACATTACCTACCGTTTATTATAGTTCATATTACCTTAGCCTTCCTTCCCATGTAGGTCTGAGCAAACCAGTCTGAATCCAACGCTTTCAGGTTAGCCATAATCTGGCCCTGTTAACACACACACACACACACACACACACACACACGTTACTACAGATCAACAGAACACTGAACTATTCCTCAATATATTAGTTGTCAAAACTAAACATTCAATCCAATATTATTATATTAATCATGTGCCGAATACAACTGACGTAGACATTACAGCCAAACGCTTACAAACCTTTACCAACGATGCAGTTTAAAATAATAATACAAGTAACAATTTATATTTGAGATTCTTCAAACAGCCACCCTCTGCCTTGATGACAGCTTTGCACACTCTTGGCATTCTCTCAACCAGCTTCACCTGGAATGCTTTCCCATCAGTCTTGAAGGAGTTCCCACATATGCTGAGCACTTGTTGGCTGCTTTTCCTTCACTGCGGTCTGACTCATCCCAAACCATCTAACTTTGGTTGAGGTTGGAACCAAAAATTTGGACTCCAGACCAAAGGACAGATTTCCACCGGTCTAATATCCATTGCTGGTGTTTCTTGGTCCAAACAAGTCTCTTCTTCTTATTGGTTCCTTTAGTAGTGGTTTCTTGGCAGCAATTCAACCATGAAGGTCTGATTCACAGAGTCTCCTCTGAACAGTTGATGTTGAGATGTGTCTGTTACTTGAACTCTGTGAAGCATTTATTTGGGCTGCAATTTCTAAGGCTTATCCTCTGCAGAGGTAACTCTGGGTCTTCCTTTCCTGTGGCGGTCCTCATGAAGCTGGTTGAGAGAATGCCATGAGTGCAAAGCTGTTATCAAGGTGAAGAATCTCAAATATAAAATATATTTTAATTAGTTTCTCTTTTTTGGTTACTACGTGATTCCATATGTGTTATGTCATAGTTTTGATGTCTTTTTCATCTACAATGTAAAAAATTGTGCAAAAAAAGAAAAACCCATGAATGAGTAATATTCCAAACTTTTGACTGGGGGTTTATATGCAGGGAGTACCAGTACCAGATCAATGTGGTGCTATATACAGGGAGTACCAGATCAATGTGGAGCTATATACAGGGAGTACCAGTACCAGATCAATGTGGAGCTATATACAGGGAGTACCAGATCAATGTGGAGCTATATACAGGGAGTACCAGTACCAGATCAATGTGGAGCTATATACAGGGAGTACCAGATCAATGTGGAGCTATATACAGGGAGTACCAGTACCAGATCAATGTGGAGCTATATACAGGGAGTACCAGATCAATGTGGAGCTATATACAGGGAGTACCAGTACCAGATCAATGTGGAGCTATATACAGGGAGTACCAGATCAATGTGGAGCTATATACAGGAAGTACCAAATCAATGTGGAGCTATATACAGGAAGTACCAAATCAATATGGAGCTATATACAGGAAGTACCAGATCAATGTGGAGCTATATACAGGAAGTACCAGATCAATATGGAGCTATATACAGGAAGTACCAGATCAATGTGGAGCTATATACAGGAAGTACCAGATCAATGTGGATTTATATACAGGGGGTACCAGTACCAGATCAATGTGGGGCTATATACAGGGGGTACCAGTACCAGATCAATGTGGGGCTATATACAGGAAGTACCAGTACCAGATCAATGTGGAGCTATATACAGGGAGTACCAGATCAATGTGGAGCTACAGTGGGGAGAACAAGTATTTGATACACTGCCGATTTTGCAGGTTTTCCTACTTACAAAGCATGTAGAGGTCTGTAATTTTTATCATAGGTACACTTCAACTGTGAGAGACGGAATCTAAAACTAAAATCCAGAAAATCACATTGTATGATTTTTAAATAATTAATTTGCATTTTATTGCATGACATAAGTATTTGATCACCTACCAACCAGTAAGAATTCCGGCTCTCACAGACCTGTTAGTTTTTCTTTAAGAAGCCCTCCTGTTCTCCACTCATTACCTGTATTAACTGCACCTGTTTGAACTCGTTACCTGTATAAAAGACACCTGTCCACACACTCAATCAAACAGACTCCAACCTCTCCACAACGGCCAAGACCAGAGAGCTGTGTAAGGACATCAGGGATAAAATTGTAGACCTGCACAAGGCTGGGATGGGCTACAGGACAATAGGCAAGCAGCTTGGTGAGAAGACAACAACTGTTGGCACAATTATTAGAAAATGGAAGAAGTTCAAGATGACGGTCAATCTCCCTCGGTCTGGGGCACCATGCAAGATCTCACCTCGTGGGGCATCAATGATCATGAGGAAGGTGAGGGATCAGCCCAGAACTATATGGCAGGACCTGGTCAATGACCTGAAGAGAGCTGGGACCACAGTCTCAAAGAAAACCATTAGTAACACACTACGCCGTCATGGATTAAAATCCTGCAGCGCACGCAAGGTCCCCCTGCTCAAGCCAGCGCATGTCCAGGCCCGTCTGAAGTTTGCCAATGACCATCTGGATGATCCAGAGGAGGAATGGGAGAAGGTCATGTGGTCTGATGAGACAAAAATAGAGCTTTTTGGTCTAAACTCCACTCGCCGTGTTTGGAGGAAGAAGAAGGATGAGTACAACCTCAAGAACACCATCCCAACCGTGAAGCATGGAGGTGGAAACATCATTCTTTGGGGATGCTTTTCTGCAAAGGGGACAGAACGACTGCACCGTATTGAGGGGAGGATGGATGGGGCCATGTATCGCGAGATCTTGGCCAACAACCTCCTTCCCTCAGTAAGAGCATTGAAGATGGGTCGTGGCTGGGTCTTCCAGCATGACAACGACCCGAAACACACAGCCAGAGCAACTAAGGAGTGGCTCCGTAAGAAGCATCTCAAGGCCCTGGAGTGGCCTAGCCAGTCTCCAGACCTGAACCCAACAGAAAATCTTTGGAGGGAGCTGAAAGTCCGTATTGCCCAGCGACAGCCCCGAAACCTGAAGGATCTGGATGGAGGAGTGGGCCAAAATCCTTGCTGCAGTGTGTGCAAACCTGGTCAAGAACTACAGGAAACGTATGATCTCTGTAATTGCAAACAAAGGTTTCTGTACCAAATATTAAGTTCTGCTTTTCTGATGTATCAAATACTTATGTCATGCAATAAAATGCAAATTAATTACTTAAAAATCATACAATGTGATTTTCTGGATTTTTGAAGAGTCACAGTTGAAGAGTACCTATGATAAAAATTACAGACTTCTACATGCTTTGTAAGTGGGAAAACCTGCAAAATCGGCAGTGTATCAAATACTTGTTCTCCCCACTGTATATACAGGAAGTACCAGTACCAGATCAATGTGGAGCTATATACAGGAAGTACCAGATCAATGTGGAGCTATATACAGTCGTATGAAAGAGTTTGGGCACCCCTGACAATTTCCATGATTTCCATTTATAAATAATTGGGTGTTTGGATCAGCAATTTCATTTTGATCTATCAAATAACTGATGGACACAGTAACATTTCAGTAGTGAAATGAGGTTTATTGGATTAACAGAAAATGTGCAATATGCATCAAAACAAAATTAGACAGGTGCATAAATTTGGGCCCCAACAGAAAAATGACATCAATATTTAGTAGAGCCTCCTTTTACTAAAATAACAGCCTCTAGACGCTTCCTATAGCCTCTAATGAGTGTCTGGATTCTGGATGAAGGTATTTTGGACCATTCCTCCTTACAAAACATCTCCAGTTTAGTTAGGTTTGATGGTTGCCGAGCATGGACAGCCCGCTTCAAATCATCCCACAGATTCTCAATGATATTCAGGTCTGGGGACTGGGATGGCCATTCCAGAACATTGTACTTGTTCCTCTGCATAAATGCCCGGGTAGATTTTGATCAGTGTTTTGGGTCGTTGTCTTGTTGAGATATCCAGCCCCGGCGTAACTTCAACTTTGTGACTGATTCTTCAACATTATTCCCAAGAATCTGCTGATATTGAGTGGAATCCATGCGACCCTCAACTTTAACAAGATTCCCAGTACCGGCACTGGCCACACAGCCCCACACCAAACTTTACTGTGGGTAGCAAAGGTTTTTCTTGGAACGCCATGCATAACGGCCCTTGTTATGACCATATAACTCAATCTTTGTTTCATCAGTCCACAGCACCTTATTCCAAAATTAAGCTGGCTTGTCCAAATGTGCGTTTGTGGCACGTGTGCAGAAAAGGCTTCTTCCGCATCACTCTCCCGTAGAGCTTCTCCTTGTGCAAAGTGTGCTGAATTGTTGAACGATGCACAGTGACACCATCTGCAGCAAGATGATGTTGTAGGTCTTTGGAGGTGGTCTGTGGGCTGTTTTTGACCGTTCTCACCATCCTTCGCCTTTGCCTCTCCGATATTTTACTTGGCCACTTCTGGCCTTAACAAGAACTGTGCCTGTGGTCTTCCATTTCCTCACTATGTTCCTCACAGTGGACACTGACAGCTTACTTCTCTGTGATAGCTTTTTGTAGCCTTCCCCTAAACCATAATGTTGAACAATCTTTGTTTTCAGGTCATTTGAGAGTTGATTTGAGGCCCCCATGTTGCCACTCTTCAGAGGAGAGTCAAAGAGAACAACAACTTGCAATTGGCCACCTTAAATACCTTTTCTCATGATTGGATGCACTTGTCTATGAAGTTCAAGACTTAATGAGCTCACCAAACCAATTGTGTTCCAATTAATCAGTGCTAAGTAGTTACAGGTATTCAAATCAACAGAATGACAAGGGTGCCCAAATTTTTGCATAGCCTATTTTTCACATCTGATTTAATTTCATACAACTTAATATTGCTACACTAAAAATCTTTGTCTGGACAATACCCCAGTACTCAGCTTTTATTAGAAAACGAATGGCATGCCACTGTGATCATTTTCTGTGACGACAGAGTCAATTATTACTTATTATGCAGCCTCAGAGGAATGCCCAAACGTTTTCATACGACTGTACAAGGAATACCAGTACCAGATTAATGTGGAGATATATACAAGGAATACCAGTACCAGATTAATGTGGAGCTATATACAGGGAGTACCAGATCAATGTGGAGATATATACAAGGAATACCAGTACCAGATTCATGTGGAGCTATATACAGGGAGTACCAGATCAATGTGGAGATATATACAAGGAATACCAGTACCAGATTAATGTGCAGAGGTACAAGGTATTTGAGGTAGATATACTACATGACCAAAAGTATGTGGACGTCTGAACATCTCATTCCAAAATCATGGGCATTAATATGGCGTTGGTCCACCTTTGCTGCTATAACAGCCTCCACTCTTCTGGGAAGGCTTTCCACTAGATGTTGGAACATTGCTGCAGGGACTTGCTTCCATTTATCCACAAGAGCATTAGTGAGGTCAGGCACTGATGTTGGAGGATTAGGCCTGGCTCGCAGTCGGCGTTCCAATTCATCCCAAAGATGTTCGATGGGGTTGAGGTCAGTGCAATGTTCAGGCCAGTCAAGTTCTTCCACACCGATCGACAAACCATCTCTGTATGGAACTAGCTTTGTGCATGGCCTTCTCCAAACTGTTGCCACAAAGATGGAAGCACAGAACCGTCTAGAATGTCATTGTATGCTGTAGCGTTACGATTTCCCTTCACTGGAACGAAGGGGCCGAGCCCGAACCATTTCATGAAGCTCCGACAAACATTCTCTGAGCTTGTGTGTCCTACCAATTCACGGCTGAGACGTTCTTGCTCCTAGAAGTTTTCACGTCACAATAACAGCACTTACAGTTGACCAGGTTGGGTGTGGCTGAAATATCCGAATCCACTAATTTAAAAAGGGGGAGGCTTGCAAGCCGAAGAACACCATCCCAACCGTGAAGCACGGGGGTGGCAGCATCATGTTGTGGGGGTGCTTTGCTGCAGGAGGGACTGGTGCACTTCACAAAATAGATGGCATCATGAGGAAGGAAAATTATGTGGATATATTGAAGCAACATCTCAAGACATCAGTCAGGAAGTTAAAGCTTGGTCGCAAATGGTCTTCCAAATGGACAATGACCCCAAACATACTTCCAAAGTTGTGGCAAAATGTCTTAAGGACAACAAAGTCAAGGTATTGGAGTGGCCATCACAAAGCCCTGACCTCAATCCTATAGAACATTTGTGGGCAGAACTGAAAAAGCGTGTGTGAGCAAGGAGGCCTAAAAACCTGACTCAGTTACACCAGTTCTGTCAGGAGGAATGGGCCAAAATTCACCCAACTTATTGTGGGAAGCTTGTGGAAGGCTACCCGAAACATTTGACCCAAGTTAAACAATTTAAAGGCAATGCTACCAAATACTAATTGAGTGTATGTAAACTTCTGACCCACTGGGAATGTGATGAAAGAAATAAAAGCTGAAATAAATCATTCTCTCTACTATTATTCTGACATTTCACCTTCTTAAAATAAAGTGGTGATCCTAACTGATCTAAGACAGGGAATTGTTACTAGGATTAAATGTTGGGAATTGTGAAAAACTGAGTTTAAATGTATTTGTCTAAGGTGTATGTAAACTTCCGACTTTAGTAGATAGATAGATAGATAGATAGATAGATAGATAGATAGATAGATAGATGATAGATAGATAGATAGATAGATAGATAGATAGATAGATAGATAGATAGATAGATAGATAGATAGATACTTTATTGATAATAATAAGGTATTTGAGGTAGATATGTACATGAAGGCAGGGTAAAGTGACTAGGTATCAGGTGTGTGTGTGTGTGCGTGTGTGACAGGGTAAAGTGTGTGAATATAAAGTCTAGTGAGTGTGTGTAGGGTCAGTGGAAGACCGATAAGGGGCTATTTAACAGTCTCAGAGCCTGTTGGCACTGCCAGGACTGAGTTGGTGTGTGTGGATCATGTTAAGTCCTTAGTGATGTGGAACTTATAAGGAGCTCCATATAAAAAGACACCAAACATGTAGCATATACACACACACACACACACACACACACACGTAACTCACGGCAAAGGCCTCGTGGAACTCGAAGACATCGATGTCCTCCATGGTTAACCCTGCACGTGCCAGAACTTTAGGAGTTCCATATGCTGGTCTGAAGAGGAGTAACAGACAGATTGATTATTTATCATCCTCATAACAGCTACGGCTATATAGACTACAGACCTACTATAGCAGGGTTAAAGGTCACTCACCCCAGCAGCAGCTGGTCTTTGGGGTCCTGAGACACGTACACAAAGTCTCTGTAGAACACACACTAGATGTAAAACACACAGTACGACTACAGAGTAGATACTTTATATAGAACAATACAGTATAGAATGACAGAGCACCTAAGATAGGCTTTGGGCTTGTATCCCATGGCCAGGGCTTTCTCTTCTGACATGATGAGGACAGCTGATGCACCGTCCGTCTGAGGAAATTCAGGAGTTGGGGTATAGTCAACAACAAAAATGTATGTTGTGTGTTTATACCAGGAAGGAGGAGAGCAGTAACGTTGCTGTGTGTGTGTGTGTGCGTACCAGGAAGGAGGAGTTGGCCGCAGTAACAGTGCCATGAGGTTTGATGAAGGCAGGTTTCAGTTTTGCCAGCTGTTCCATGGAGGATGGACGGATCCCATTGTCCTTGGCGACCATGTCACGTCCTACACACACACACACACACACAATTTCTTCAATATTTGTCATCAAAGCAGTCACAGAATGCTGTTTGCTTGATACAGGTGTTCCCAAACGTTTTCACTCAGTCCCCCCCATGACCAACAGTTTGGTAACCACTGGCTTGATGGACTGGAATTCTAACCCTCTGGTCACCAGTGTAGCGTCCTAAAACCACCATGGGTGAACATGGTTACCTGGCACCTTGAAGCTGATGACGTCACTCAGGAGTCCTGCATCCTGAGCCTGTTTGGCTAAAGTGTGTGATCGCAGAGCAAATTCATCCTGCTCCAGCCGAGTCACGCCGAACGCCGCCGCCAGACGGTCCGCACTGTGACCCATCGTCTCTGCCGTGGAAAACTCTGCTACCGCAGGCAGCTACACACACACACACACACACATTATATAAAATACACACACACACTATATAAAATACACACACTATATATAAACACAAGCACACACACACTATTTAAAATGTTGGCGTCACTTAGAAATGTCCTTGTCCATTAAAATAACATCAAATTGATCAGAAATACAGTGTAGACATTGTTAATGTTGTAAATGACTATTGTAGCTGGAAACTGATGATTATTAATGGAATATCTACATAGGCGTACAGCCATATCTTCCTCTGTCCAGTGTCTGTGTTCTTTTGCCCATCTTAATCTTTTTCTTATTTTTTATTGGCCAGTCTGAGATATGGCTTTTTCTTTGCAACTCTGCCTAGAAGACCAGCATCCTGGAGTTGCCTCTTCACTGTTGACGTTGAGACTGGTGTTTTGCAGGTACTATTTAATTAAGCTGCCAGTTGAGGACTTGGGAAGCGTCTGTTTCTCAAACTAGACACTCTAATGTACTTGTCTTCTTGCTCAGTTGTGCACCGGGGCCTCCCACTCCTCTTTCTATTCTGGTTAGAGCCAGTTTGCGCTGTTCTGTGAAGGGAGTAGTACACAGCGTTGTACGAGATCTTCAGTTTCTTGGCAATTTCTTGCATGGAATAGCCTTCATTTCTCAGAACAAGAATAGACTGACTAGTTTCAGAAGAAAGTTCTTTGTTTCTGGCCATTTTGAGCCTGTAATCAAACCCACAAATGATGATTAAAAAAAAAGATTCTCCAGATACTCAACTAGTCTAAAGAAGGACAGTTTTATTGCTTCTTTAATCAGCACAACAGTTTTCAGCTGTGCTAACATAATTGCAAAAGGGTTTTCTAATGATCAATTAGCCTTTTAAAATGATAAACTTGGATTAGCTAACACAACATGCCATTGGAACACAGGAGTGATGGTTGCTGATAATGGGCCTCTGTACGCCTATGTAGATATTCCATTAAAAATCAGCCGTTTCCAGCTACAATAGTCATTTACAACATTAACAATGTCTACACTGTATTTCTGATCAATTTGATGTTATTTTAATGGACAATAAATGTGTTTTTGTTTAAACAAGTGACCCCAAACATTTGAACAGTAGTGTGTGTGTGTGTGTGTGTGTGTGTGTATATATATACACACTCACACACACAGAAGGCCAAACGTTTGGAATGTTACTCATTCAAGGGTTCTTTATTTGCACTATTTAAATTAAAGTGAAGACATCAAAACCAAAAAAGTGTTTAACAAATCAAAATATATTTTATATTTGAGATTCTTCAAATAGCCACCCTTTGCCTTGATAACAGCTTTGCACTCATGGCATTCTCTCAACCAGCTTCATGAGGACCGCCACAGGAAAGGAAGACCCAGAGTTACCTCTGCTGCAGAGGATAAGTTCATTAGAGTTACCAGCCTCAGATTGCAGCCTAAATAAATGCTTCACAGAGTTCAAGTAACAGACACATCTCAACATCAACTGTTCAGAGGAGACTGTGTGAATCAGGCCTTCATGGTCGAATTGCTGCAAAGAAACCACTACTAAAGGAACCAGTAAGAAGAAGAGACTTGTTTGGACCAAGAAACACCAGCAATGGATATTAGACCAGTGGAAATCTGTCCTTTGGTCTGGAGTCCAAATTGGAGATTTTTGGTTCCAAGCACCGTGTCTTTGTCCTCTGAACAGTTGATGTTGAGATGTGTCTGTTACTTGAACTCTGTGAAGCATTTATTTAGGCTGCAATCTGAGGCTGGTAACTCTAATGAACTTATCCTCTGCAGCAGAGGGAACTCTGGGTCTTCCTTTCCTGTGGCGGTCCTCATGAGAGCCAGTTTCATCGTAGCGTTGATGGTTTTTGCGACTGCACTTGAAGAAACTTTCGAATAGACTGACCTTCATGTCTTAAAGTAATGATGAACTGTTATTTGAGCTGTTCTTAACATAATATGGACTTGGTCTTTTACCAAGTAGGTCTATCTTCTGTATACCACCCCTACCTTGTCACAACACAACTGATTGGCTCAAACACATTTTATTTGTTTATTTAACTAGGCTAGTCAGTTATGAACAAATTCTTATTTACAATGACCGCCAACCCCGGCCAAACCCTCCCCTAACCCGGACGACGCTGGGCCGGTTGTGTGCCGCCCTATGGGACTCCCGATCACAGCCGGCTGGGATACAGCCTGGAATTAAGGACAATTACACAAATTAACTTTTAACAAGGCACACCTGTTAAATGAAATGCATTCCAGGTGACTACGTCATGAAGCTGGTTGTGAGAATGCCAAGAGTGTGCAACGCTGTCATCAAGGCAAAGGGTGGGAGTTTGAAGAATCTCAAATCTCTTTGGATTTGTTAAACACTTTTTTGGTTACTACATGATTCCATATGTGTTCTTTCATAGGTTTGATGTCTTGATTATTATTCTACAATGTAGAAAATAGTCAAAATAAAGAAACCCCTGGAATGAGTCGGTGTGTCCAGACTTTGGACTGGTACTGTATATAAGATTAACCTCAGGTGTGAGATGAGCCATCCTAATAGAGCCTATAAGGCTGAGGCGTTGTCCGAGGGTCTTTGCTCTGTTCAGAGCCAACATGGTCTTCCTCATCTTCCTGCTGTGCCGAATAGGAACGTCCGACATAAATTCCACCCCTCCAGCTACTATGGTATCACACTGGCCTGATGTGATCAGCCCCACTCCTACAAAACACAATACACTGTTACTATGGTATCACACTGGCCTGATGTGATCAGCCCCACTCCTACAAAACACAATACACTGTTACTATGGTATCACACTGGCCTGATGTGATCAGCCCCACTCCTACAAAACACAATACACTGTTACTATGGTATCACACTGGCCTGATGTGATCAGCCCCACTCCTACAAAACACAATACACTGTTACTATGGTATCACACGGCTTGCTGTGATCAGCCCCACAACACACAATACACTGTTACTATGGTATCACACAAAAGTACATATCCCTAACAGACGGGTATTACACGTCGAGATACATTTGATATTTATCTAAAAGTTATGGTGCATAAACAATGTAACCTGTGGTCATCATTACAGACTGTAACCTGTGGTCATCATTACAGACTGTAACCTGTGGTCATCATTACAGACTGTAACCTGTGGTCATCATTACAGACTGTAACCTGTGGTCATCATTACAGACTGTAACCTGTGGTCATCGGTACAGACTGTAACCTGTGGTCATCGGTACAGACTGTAACCTGTGGTCATCGGTACAGACTGTAACCTGTGGTCATCGGTACAGACTGTAACCTGTGGTCATCGGTACAGACTGTAACCTGTGGTCATCGGTACAGACTGTAACCTGTGGTCATCGGTACAGACTGTAACCTGTGGTCATCGGTACAGACTGTAACCTGTGGTCATCGGTACAGACTGTAACCTGTGGTCATCGGTACAGACTGTAACCTGTGGTCATCGGTACAGACTGTAACCTGTGGTCATCGGTACAGACTGTAACCTGTGGTCATCGGTACAGACTGTAACCTGTGGTCATCGGTACAGACTGTAACCTGTGGTCATCGGTACAGACTGTAACCTGTGGTCATCGGTACAGACTGTAACCTGTGGTCATCGGTACAGACTGTAACCTGTGGTCATCGGTACAGACTGTAACCTGTGGTCATCGGTACAGACTGTAACCTGTGGTCATCGGTACAGACTGTAACCTGTGGTCATCGGTACAGACTGTAACCTGTGGTCATCGGTACAGACTGTAACCTGTGGTCATCAGTACAGACTGTAACCTGTGGTCATCAGTACAGACTAACCTGTGGTCATCAGTACAGACTGTAACCTGTGGTCATCAGTACAGACTGTAACCTGTGGTAATCATTAGACTGTAACCTGTGGTCATCATTAGACTGTAACCTGTGGTCATCATTAGACTGTAACCTGTGGCCATCATTACAGACTGTAACCTGTGGCCATCATTACAGACTGTAACCTGTGGTAATCATTACAGACTGTAACCTGTGGTCATCATTACAGACTGTAACCTGTGGTCATCATTACAGACTGTAACCTGTGGTCATCATTACAGACTGTAACCTGTGGTCATCATTACAGACTGTAACCTGTGGTCATCATTACAGACTGTAACCTGTGGTCATCATTACAGACTGTAACCTGTGGTCATCAGTACAGACTGTAACCTGTGGTCATCATTACAGACTGTAACCTGTGGTCATCATTACAGACTGTAACCTGTGGTCATCATTACAGACTGTAACCTGTGGTCATCATTACAGACTGTAACCTGTGGTCATCATTACAGACTGTAACCTGTGGTCATCATTACAGACTGTAACCTGTGGTAATACAGACACGTTACATACTGGCCCGCTGTGATAAACCCCATTCCTACAACGCAGACGCCCCATACAGACAATTCACAGACCGGTACCTGTGGTTATCATTTCAGACTGGTACCTGTTGTCATAGCAACGTTGGAGGAGATGCAGGCCATGGTGACGGTGTGAGATGGGATCTTATCAGAGAAGCCTGCTCCCAACGAAGCCTGGAACACACACATACGTGTCATACACAAGGGGTTGTGTTTGTGTGTGTGTGTGTGTGTGTGTGTGTGTGTGTGTGACGTACGTATATAACTTGTGTAAGGTATGTATATAACTTGTATGTATGTGTGTGTGTGTAACCTATGTATATAACGTGTGTGTGTAACCTATGTATATAACGTGTGTGTAACATATGTATATAACGGGTGTGTGTGTAACATATGTATATAACGTGTGTGTGTGTGTGTAACGTATGTATATAACGTGTGTGTAACATATGTATATAACGTGTGTGTGTGTGTGTAACGTATGTATATAACGTGTGTGTGTGTGTGTAACGTATGTATATAACGTGTGTGTAACATATGTATATAACGTGTGTGTGTAACGTATGTATATAACGGGTGTGTGTGTAACATATGTATATAACGTGTGTGTGTGTGTAACGTATGTATATAACGTGTGTGTGTGTAACGTATGTATATAACGTGTGTGTGTGTAACGTATGTATATAACGGGTGTGTAACGTATGTATATAACGGGTGTGTGTGTAACATATGTATATAACGTGTGTGTAACATATGTATATAACGTGTGTGTGTGTAACGTATGTATATAACGTGTGTGTGTGTAACATATGTATATAACGTGTGTGTAACATATGTATATAACGTGTGTGTGTGTAACGTATGTATATAACGGGTGTGTGTTTAACATATGTATATAACGTGTGTGTAACGTATGTATATAACGTGTGTGTAACCTATGTATATAACGTGTGTGTGTGTGTAACGTATGTATATAACGGGTGTGTGTGTAACGTATGTATATAATGTGTGTGTGTGTAACGTATGTATATAACGTGTGTGTAACCTATGTATATAACGTGTGTGTGTAACCTATGTATATAACGTGTGTGTAACATATGTATATAACGGGTGTGTGTGTAACATATGTATATAACGTGTGTGTGTGTGTGTAACGTATGTATATAACGTGTGTGTAACATATGTATATAACGTGTGTGTGTGTGTGTAACGTATGTATATAACGTGTGTGTGTGTGTGTAACGTATGTATATAACGTGTGTGTAACATATGTATATAACGTGTGTGTGTAACGTATGTATATAACGGGTGTGTGTGTAACATATGTATATAACGTGTGTGTGTGTGTAACGTATGTATATAACGTGTGTGTGTGTAACGTATGTATATAACGTGTGTGTGTGTAACGTATGTATATAACGGGTGTGTAACGTATGTATATAACGGGTGTGTGTGTAACATATGTATATAACGTGTGTGTAACATATGTATATAACGTGTGTGTGTGTAACGTATGTATATAACGTGTGTGTGTGTAACATATGTATATAACGTGTGTGTAACATATGTATATAACGTGTGTGTGTGTAACGTATGTATATAACGGGTGTGTGTTTAACATATGTATATAACGTGTGTGTAACGTATGTATATAACGTGTGTGTAACCTATGTATATAACGTGTGTGTGTGTGTAACGTATGTATATAACGGGTGTGTGTGTAACGTATGTATATAATGTGTGTGTGTGTAACGTATGTATATAACGTGTGTGTAACCTATGTATATAACGTGTGTGTGTGTAACGTATGTATATAACGGGTGTGTGTGTAACGTATGTATATAATGTGTGTGTGTGTAACGTATGTATATAACGTGTGTGTAACATATGTATATAACGTGTGTGTGTGTAACGTATGTATATAACGGGTGTGTGTGTAACGTATGTATATAACGTGTGTGTGTGTGTGTAACGTATGTATATAACGTGTGTGTGTGTGTAACGTATGTATATAACGTGTGTGTGTGTAACGTATGTATATAACGTGTGTGTGTGTAACGTATGTATATAACGTGTGTGTGTAACATATGTATATAACGTGTGTGTGTAACATATGTATATAACGTGTGTGTAACGTATGTATATAACGTGTGTGTGTGTAACGCATGTATATAACGTGTGTGTGTGTAACATATGTATATAACGTGTGTGTGTGTAACGTATGTATATAACGTGTGTGTGTGTAACCTATGTATATAACGGGTGTGTGTGTAACGTATGTATATAACGGGTGTGTGTGTAACGTATGTATATAACGGGTGTGTGTGTAACGTATGTATATAACGGGTGTGTGTGTAACGTATGTATATAACGGGTGTGTGTGTAACGTATGTATATAACGGGTGTGTGTGTAACGTATGTATATAACGTGTGTGTGTGTGTAACGTACTGTATGTACACCCCACAAAGTGTTTAACAAATCAAAATATATTTTATATTTGAGATTCTTCAAATAGCCACCCTTTGCCTTGATAACAGCTTTGCACTCATGGCATTCTCTCAACCAGCTTCATGAGGACCGCCACAGGAAAGGAAGACCCAGAGTTACCTCTGCTGCAGAGGATAAGTTCATATGAGTTACCAGCCTCAGATTACAGCCTAAATAAATGCTTCACAGAGTTCAAGTAACAGAAACATCTCAACATCAACTGTTCAGAGGAGACTGTGTGAATCAGGCCTTCATGGTCGAATTGCTGCAAAGAAACCACTACTAAAGGAACCAATAAGAAGAAGAGACTTGTTTGGGCCAAGAAACACGAGCAATGGACATTAGACCAGTGGAAATCTGTCCTTTGGTCTGGAGTCCAAATTTGAGATTTTTGGTTCCAACCTCAACCCAATTGAGATGGCTTGGGATGAGTCAGACCGCAGTGAAGGAAAAGCAGCCAACAAGTGCTCAGCATATGTGGGAACTCCTTCAAGACTGTTGGAAAAGCATTCCAGGTGAAGCTGGTTGAGAGAATGCCAAGAGTGTGCAAAGCTGTCATCAAGGCAAAGGGTGGCTACTTGAAGAATCTCAAATATTTGTTTAACGCTTTTTTGGTTACTACATGATTCCATATGTAGTTTTGATGTCTTCACTTTTATTCTACAATGTAGAAAAATTGTGCAAATAAAGAAAATGAATGAATAATATTCCAAACGTTTGACCGGGGGTGTATATAACGTGTGTGTGTGTGTAACGTATGTGTGTAACGTATGTATATAACTTGTGTGTAACGTATGTATATAACGTGTGTGTAATGTATGTATATAGTGTGTGTGTGTGTGTGTAACGTGTGTGTGTGTGTAACGTATGTATATAACGTGTGTGTGTGTGTGTGTAACATATGTATATAACGTGTGTGTGTGTGTGTGTGTGTGTGTGTGTAACGTATGTATATAACGTGTGTGTGTGTGTGTGTGTAACATATGTATATAACGTGTGTGTGTGTGTGTGTGTAACGTATGTGTGTAACGTATGTATATAACTTGTGTGTAACGTATGTATATAGCGTGTGTGTAACGTATGTATATAGTGTGTGTGTGTGTGTGTAACGTGTGTGTGTGTGTAACGTATGTATAGAACGTGTGTGTGTGTGTGTGTGTGTGTAACATATGTATATAACGTGTGTGTGTGTGTGTGTGTGTGTGTGTAACGTGTGTGTGTAACGTATGTATATAACGTGTGTGTGTGTAACGTATGTATATAACGTGTGTGTGTGTGTGTGTAACGTATGTATATAACGTGTGTGTGTAACGTATGTATATAACGTGTGTGTGTGTAACGTATGTATATAACGTGTGTGTGTAACGTATGTATATAACGTGTGTGTGTGTGTAACGTATGTATATAACGTGTGTGTGTGTGTGTGTGTGTAACGTATGTATATAACGTGTGTGTGTGTGTGTAACGTATGTATATAACGGGTGTGTGTAACGTATGTATATAACGTGTGTGTGTGTGTGTGTAACGTATGTATATAACGGGTGTGTGTAACGTATGTATATAACGGGTGTGTGTAACGTATGTATATAACGTGTGTGTGTGTTACGTATTAATATATGTATGTATATAACGTGTGTGTGTGTGTGTAACGTATTAATATAACGTGTGTGTGTGTGTGTGTAACGTATGTATATAACGTGTGTGTGTAACGTATTAATATAACGTGTGTGTGTGTAACGTATGTATATAACGTGTGTGTGTATATAATACCTCTCTGGCCACGTTGCTGGTCTTGACCTCCTGAATGACGGTTCCATAGATTATATAATCTACAGCGTCCTTAGGAAGACTGGTTTTATGCAGCAGACCCCTACAGACACACACACACACACACACAGACACACAGACACACACACAGACACGCGTGAGAACTGGTGTATTTAGAGCTTCTATTAGATTCATAAGGATCACATTGACAGCTAGTCTTACTGGCGTCGAGTCCTAACGGAAAAGACATGACACACTAAACTACTTTACCATTTACAAACAAAAACATGTTTGGGCTCCCAAGTGGCACAGTGGTCTAAGGCACTGCATCTCAGTGCTAGAGGCATCACTACAGACCCTGGTTCGATCTCGGGCTGTATCACAAACGGCCATGATTGGGAGTCCCATAGGTGGGGCACAATTGGCCCAGCGTCGTCCGGGTTTGGGAAGGCCGGGGTAGGCCATCATTTTAAATAAGAATTCTTAACTGACTGCCTAGTTAAATAAAAGGTTAACTAAAAAAAACATGTAGTGTGTATGCATCTATCAGTTCCACATATATGTCAGTACATACACGCAACACGTAGGTCACATGGGGGAGAGATTGTGTGTATAGAACAGACTTACTGTAGTGCTGCTCTGGCAAGGTCATGAGGCATCAGATCAGCATATCTGGAAACACACACATTTTGAACACACAGACACCTTTTTTCAACTCCCCTACCCCCAGCCCTATGCACCCAGCCTTACGTGGTTCCTGAGAGGAGGAAAGGCGTTCTGACACCCTCCACCAGAACTATGTTCTTCACTCCAGGTTTAGCCAATGTCTTCTTACTCTTAGTCTGGACTGGACACACAGACACACACAGATAATACAGTAGCTGGTGTGTGATGTCATAGTGATGTCAAAGCGTGTGTGTAGACTCTTACCCTGGGCATGGAGCTGGACTGACGTGCTGAGGGAGCGGGTCGCTGGAGAGAAACACAGTTACAAAGAGTTACCCCATTTAATAGACTGCTCGTTGGTTTGGTCGATGGTCGACCAATAGCCTAAGTTTTTCTTTAGTCCAACAGTCGCAAATATATATTATTTCTTATGGCACACGCCTGTCTGAGTGGACTAATCCATTGCGGAGGCCGCAGGGATGGCACGGGGGCCGCAGGGATGGCACGGGGGCCGCAGGGATGGCACACCAGTATCACCAGTAGTAGATGTACCGTTATTTACCATCATTGATAATCTACATTTACCATCATTTATCATCTACATTTACCATCATTTACATCTACCATCATTTACATCTACATTTACCATCTACATTTACCATCTACATTTACCATCTACATTTACCATCTACACTTACCATCATTTACATCTACATTTACCATCATTTACCATCTACATTTACCATCTACATTTACCATCTACATCTACCATCATTTACATCTACATTTACCATCATTTACATCTACCATCATTTACATCTACCATCATTTACATCTACCATCATTTACATCTACATTTACCATCATTTACATCTACATTTACCATCATTTACATCTACATCTACATTTACCATCATTTACATCTACATTTACCATCATTTACATCTACATTTACCATCATTTATCATCTACATTTACCATCATTTACCATCTACATCTACATCTATATTTACATCTATATTTACATCTACATTTACCATCATTTACATCTACATTTACCATCATTTACCATCTACATTTACCATCATTTACCATCTACATTTACCATCATTTACATCTACCATCATTTATCATCTACATTTACCATCATTTATCATCTACATTTACCATCATTTATCATCTACATCTACCATCATTTACATCTACATTTACCATCATTTACCATCTACATTTACCATCATTTACCATCTACATTTACCATCATTTACCATCTACATTTACCATCATTTACATCTACATTTACCATCATTTACCATCTACATTTACCATCATTTATCATCTACATTTACCATCATTTACCATCATTTACATCTACATTTACCATCATTTATCATCTACATCTACATTTACCATCTACATTTACCATCATTTACCATCTACATTTACCATCTACATTTACCATCTACATTTACCATCTACATTTATCATCATTTACCATCTACATTTACCATCATTTACATCTACATTTACCATCATTTACATCTACCATCATTTATCATCTACATTTACCATAATTTACCATCTACATTTACCATCATTTACATCTACATTTACCATCATTTACATCTACATTTACCATCATTTACCATCTACATTTACCATCTACATTTACCATCTACATTTACCATCTACATTTACCATCTACATTTACCATCATTTACCATCATTTACATCTACATTTACCATCTACATTTACCATCATTTACCATCATTTACCATCATTTATCATCTACATTTACCATCATTTACATCTACATTTACCATCATTTACATCTACATTTGCCATCATTTACATCTACATTTACCATCATTTACATCTACCATCTACATTTACCATCTACATTTACCATCTACATTTACCATCATTTACATCTACATTTACCATCTACATTTACCATCACTTACCATCACTTACCATCTACATTTACCATCTACATTTACCATCATTTACATCTACATTTACATCTACATTTCCATCTACATTTACCATCTACATTTACCATCTACATTTACCATCTACATTTGCCATCATTTACATCTACATTTGCCATCATTTACATCTACATTTACCATCTACATTTACATCTACATTTACATCTACATTTACATCTACATTTACCATCATTTACATCTACATTTACCATCATTTATCATCTACATTTACCATCATTTACCATCTACATTTACCATCATTTACCATCTACATTTACCATCATTTACATCTACATTTACCATCATTTACCATCTACATTTACCATCATTTACCATCTACATTTACCATCTACATTTACCATCATTTACCATCTACATTTACCATCTACATTTACCATCTACATTTACCATCATCTACATTTACCATCTACATTTACCATCATTTACATCTACATTTACCATCATTTACATCTACCATCATTTAAATCTACATTTACCATCATTTACATCTACATTTACCATCATTTATCATCTACATTTATCATCATTTACCATAATTTATCCTGTTCCATTGGTTCATATTAACTTTCTTTCGAAACAATACTAGTCATATTGCCAACACATCCTAGTTATATTTTTATTTATTTAACCAGGCAACTCAGTTATGAACAAATTCTTATTTACAATGACCCCGGCCAAAACCGGACAACGCTGGGCCAATTGTGCGCTGCCCTATGGTACTCCAAATCACAGCCGGATGTGATACAGCCTGATACAGTCATATTGCCAACCCATCCTAGTCATATTACCAACCCATCCTAGTCATATTGCCAACCCATCCTAGTCATATTACCAACCCATCCTAGTCATATTACCAACCCATCCTAGTCATATTGCCAACCCATCCTAGTCATATTGCCAACCCATCCTAGTCATATTGCCAACCCATCCTAGTCATATTGCCAACCCATCCTAGTCATATTGCCAACCCATCCTAGTCATATTGCCAACCCATCCTAGTCATATTAGCAACCCATCCTAGTCATATTAAAATCACATTGTAGGATTTTTAATGAATTTAGTGGCAAATTATGGTGTAAAATAAGTATTTGGTCAATAACAAAAGTTTCTCAATACTTTGTTATATACCCTTTGTTGGCAATGACAGAGGTCAAACGTTTTCTGTAAGTCTTCACAAGGTTTTCACACACTGTTGCTGGTATTTTGGCCCATTCCTCCATGCAGATCTCCTCTAGAGCAGTGATGTTTCGGGGCTGTCGCTGGGCAACACAGACTTTCAACTCCCTCCAAAGATTTTCTATGGGGTTGAGATCTGGAGACTGGCTAGGCCATTCCAGGACCTTGAAATGCTTCTTACGAAGCCACTCCTTCGTTGCCCGGGCGGTGTGTTTGGGATCATTGTCATGCTGAAAGACCCAGCCACGTTTCATCTTCAATGCCCTTGCTGATGGAAGGAGGTTTTCACTCAAAATCTCACGATACATGGCCCCATTCATTCTTTCCTTTACATGGATCAGTCGTCCTGGTCCCTTTGCAGAAAAACAGCCCCAAAGCATGATGTTCCACCCCCATGCTTCACAGTAGGTATGGTGTTCTTTGGATGCAACTCAGCATTCTTTCTCCTCCAAAAACGACAAGTTGAGTTTTTACCAAAAAGTTCTATTTTGGTTTCATCTGACCATATGACATTCTCCCAATCCTCTTCTGGATCATCCAAATGCTCTCTAGCAAACTTCAGACGGGCCTGGACATGTACTGGCTTAAGCAGGGGGACACGTCTGGCACTGCAGGATTTGAGTCCCTGGCGGCGTAGTGTGTTACTGATGGTAGCCTTTGTTACTTTGGTCCCAGCTCTCTGCAGGTCATTCACTAGGTCCCCCCATGTGATTCTGGGATTTTTGCTCACCGTTCTTGTGATCATTTTGACCCCACGGGGTGAGATCTTGCGTGGAGCCCCAGATCGAGGGAGATTATCAGTGGTCTTGTATGTCTTCCATTTCCTAATAATTGCTCCCACAGTTGATTTCTTCACACCAAGCTGCTTACCTATTGCAAATTCAGTCTTCCCAGCCTGGTGCAGGTCTACAATTTTGTTTCTGGTGTCCTTTGACAGCTCTTTGGTCTTGGCCATAGTTGAGTTTGGAGTGTGACTGTTTGAGGTTGTGGACAGGTGTCTTTTATACTGATAACAAGTTCAAACAGGTGCAGTTAATACAGGTAACGAGTGGAGGACAGAGGAGCCTCTTAAAGAAGTTACAGGTCTGTGAGAGCCAGAAATCTTGCTTGTTTGTAGGTGACCAAATACTTATTTTCCACCATAATTTGCAAATAAATTCATTAAAAATCCTACAATGTGATTTTCTGGATTTGTTTTCTAATTTTGTCTCTCATAGTTGAAGTGTACCTATGATCAAATTACAGGCCTCTCTCATCTTTTTAAGTGGGAGAACTTGCACAATTGGTGGCTGACAATACTTTTTTGCCCCACTGTATTTCTGTCAAATTTTGTACACAAATGTGTTTACATCCCTGTTAGTGAGCATTTCTCCTTTGCCAAGATAATTCATCCACCTGACAGGTGTGGCATATCAAGAAGCTCATTAAATAGCATTATTACACAGTTGCACCTTTTTCTGGGGACATTAAAAGGCAACTTTAAAGTGTGCAGTTGTCACAACGCAATGCCACAGATGTCTCAAGTTGAGGCTGACTGAAGGAAAATCCACCAGAGCTGTTGAATGTTAATTTCTCTACCATAAGCCTTTAGATGGTAATATGATTCTCTATACTAGTTTATTACAGTGGTTTAGATGGTAATATGATTCTCTATACTAGTTTATTACAGTGGTTTAGATGGTAATATGATTCTCTATACTATACTAGTTTATTACAGTGGTTTAGATGGTAATATGATTCTCTATACTAGTTTATTACAGTGGTTTAGATGGTAATATGATTCTCTATACTAGTTTATTACAGTGGTTTAGATGGTAATATGATTATCTACACTATACTAGTTTATTACAGTGGTTTAGATGGTAATATGATTCTCTATACTAGTTTATTACAGTGGTTTAGATGGTAATGTGATTCTCTATACTAGTTTATTACAGTGGTTTAGATGGTAATATGATTCTCTATACTAGTTTATTACAGTGGTTTAGATGGTAATATGATTCTCTATACTAGTTTATTACAGTGGTTTAGATGGTAATGTGATTCTCTATACTAGTTTATTACAGTGGTTTAGATGGTAATATGATTCTCTATACTAGTTTATTACAGTGGTTTAGATGGTAATATGATTCTCTATACTAGTTTATTACAGTGGTTTAGATGGTAATATGATTCTCTATACTATACTAGTTTATTACAGTGGTTTAGATGGTAATATGATTCTCTATACTAGTTTATTACAGTGGTTTAGATGGTAATATGATTCTCTATACTAGTTTATTACAGTGGTTTAGATGGTAATGTGATTCTCTATACTAGTTTATTACAGTGGTTTAGATGGTAATGTGATTCTCTATACTAGTTTATTACAGTGGTTTAGATGGTAATGTGATTCTCTATACTAGTTTATTACAGTGGTTTAGATGGTAATATGATTCTCTATACTAGTTTATTACAGTGGTTTAGATGGTAATATGATTCTCTATACTAGTTTATTACAGTGGTTTAGATGGTAATATGATTCTCTACACTATACTAGTTTATTACAGTGGTTTAGATGGTAATATGATTCTCTGCACTATACTAGTTTATTAAAGTGGTTTAGATGGTAATATGATTCTCTATACTAGTTTATTACAGTGGTTTAGATGGTAATATGATTCTCTATACTAGTTTATTACAGTGGTTTAGATGGTAATATGATTCTCTATACTAGTTTATTACAGTGGTTTAGATGGTAATGTGATTCTCTATACTAGTTTATTACAGTGGTTTAGATGGTAATATGATTCTCTATACTAGTTTATTACAGTGGTTTAGATGGTAATATGATTCTCTATACTAGTTTATTACAGTGGTTTAGATGGTAATATGATTCTCTATACTATACTAGTTTATTACAGTGGTTTAGATGGTAATATGATTCTCTATACTAGTTTATTACAGTGGTTTAGATGGTAATGTGATTCTCTATACTAGTTTATTACAGTGGTTTAGATGGTAATGTGATTCTCTATACTAGTTTATTACAGTGGTTTAGATGGTAATGTGATTCTCTATACTAGTTTATTACAGTGGTTTAGATGGTAATGTGATTCTCTATACTAGTTTATTACAGTGGTTTAGATGGTAATATGATTCTCTATACTAGTTTATTACAGTGGTTTAGATGGTAATATGATTCTCTATACTAGTTTATTACAGTGGTTTAGATGGTAATATGATTCTCTACACTATACTAGTTTATTACAGTGGTTTAGATGGTAATATGATTCTCTGCACTATACTAGTTTATTAAAGTGGTTTAGATGGTAATATGATTCTCTATACTAGTTTATTACAGTGGTTTAGATGGTAATATGATTCTCTACACTATACTAGTTTATTACAGTGGTTTAGATGGTAATATGATTCTCTACACTATACTAGTTTATTACAGTGGTTTAGATGGTAATATGACTCTCTATACTAGTTTATTACAGTGGTTTAGATGGTAATATGATTCTCTATACTATACTAGTTTATTACAGTGGTTTAGATGGTAATATGATTCTCTATACTAGTTTATTACAGTGATTTAGATGGTAATATGATTCTCTATACTAGTTTATTACAGTGGTTTAGATGGTAATATGATTCTCTATACTAGTTTATTACAGTGGTTTAGATGGTAATATGATTCTCTATACTAGTTTATTACAGTGGTTTAGATGGTAATATGATTCTCTATACTAGTTTATTACAGTGGTTTAGATGGTAATATGATTCTCTATACTAATTTATTACAGTGGTTTAGATGGTAATGTGATTCTCTATACTAGTTTATTACAGTGGTTTAGATGGTAATATGATTCTCTATACTAGTTTATTACAGTGGTTTAGATGGTAATATGATTCTCTATACTAGTTTATTACAGTGGTTTAGATGGTAATGTGATTCTCTATACTAGTTTATTACAGTGGTTTAGATGGTAATATGATTCTCTACACTATACTAGTTTATTACAGTGGTTTAGATGGTAATATGATTCTCTATACTATACTAGTTTATTACAGTGGTTTAGATGGTAATATGATTCTCTATACTAGTTTATTAAAGTGGTTTAGATGGTAATATGATTCTCTATACTAGTTTATTACAGTGGTTTAGATGGTAATATGATTCTCTACACTATACTAGTTTATTACAGTGGTTTAGATGGTAATATGATTCTCTATACTAGTTTATTACAGTGGTTTAGATGGTAATATGATTCTCTATACTAGTTTATTACAGTGGTTTAGATGGTAATGTGATTCTCTATACTAGTTTATTACAGTGGTTTAGATGGTAATATGATTCTCTATACTAGTTTATTACAGTGGTTTAGATGGTAATATGATTCTCTATACTAGTTTATTACAGTGGTTTAGATGGTAATATGATTCTCTATACTATACTAGTTTATTACAGTGGTTTAGATGGTAATATGATTCTCTATACTAGTTTATTACAGTGGTTTAGATGGTAATATGATTCTCTATACTAGTTTATTACAGTGGTTTAGATGGTAATATGATTCTCTATACTAGTTTATTACAGTGGTTTAGATGGTAATATGATTCTCTATACTAGTTTATTACAGTGGTTTAGATGGTAATATGATTCTCTATACTAGTTTATTACAGTGGTTTAGATGGTAATATGATTCTCTATACTAGTTTATTACAGTGGTTTAGATGGTAATATGATTCTCTATACTAGTTTATTACAGTGGTTTAGATGGTAATATGATTCTCTATACTAGTTTATTACAGTGGTTTAGATGGTAATATGATTCTCTATACTAGTTTATTACAGTGGTTTAGATGGTAATATGATTCTCTATACTAGTTTATTACAGTGGTTTAGATGGTAATATGATTCTCTATACTAGTTTATTACAGTGGTTTAGATGGTAATATGATTCTCTATACTAGTTTATTACAGTGGTTTAGATGGTAATATGATTCTCTATACTAGTTTATTACAGTGGTTTAGATGGTAATATGATTCTCTACACTATACTAGTTTATTACAGTGGTTTAGATGGTAATGTGATTCACTATACTAGTTTATTACAGTGGTTTAGACGGTAATATGATTCTCTATACTAGTTTATTACAGTGGTTTAGATGGTAATATGATTCTCTATACTAGTTTATTACAGTGGTTTAGATGGTAATATGATTCTCTACACTATACTAGTTTATTACAGTGGTTTAGATGGTAATGTGATTCACTATACTAGTTTATTACAGTGGTTTAGATGGTAATATGATTCTCTATACTAGTTTATTACAGTGGTTTAGATGGTAATGTGATTCTCTATACTAGTTTATTACAGTGGTTTAGATGGTAATATGATTCTCTATACTAGTTTATTACAGTGGTTTAGATGGTAATATGATTCTCTATACTAGTTTATTACAGTGGTTTAGATGGTAATATGATTCTCTATACTAGTTTATTACAGTGGTTTAGATGGTAATATGATTCTCTATACTAGTTTATTACAGTGGTTTAGATGGTAATATGATTCTCTACACTATACTAGTTTATTATAGTGGTTTAGATGGTAATATGATTCTCTATACTAGTTTATTACAGTGGTTTAGATGGTAATATGATTCTCTATACTAGTTTATTACAGTGGTTTAGATGGTAATATGATTCTCTGCACTATACTAGTTTATTACAGTGGTTTAGATGGTAATATGATTCTCTATACTAGTTTATTACAGTGGTTTAGATGGTAATATGATTCTCTATACTAGTTTATTACAGTGGTTTAGATGGTAATGTGATTCACTATACTAGTTTATTACAGTGGTTTAGATGGTAATATGATTCTCTATACTAGTTTATTACAGTGGTTTAGATGGTAATGTGATTCACTATACTAGTTTATTACAGTGGTTTAGATGGTAATATGATTCTCTATACTAGTTTATTACAGTGGTTTAGATGGTAATATGATTCTCTATACTAGTTTATTATAGTGGTTTAGATGGTAATATGATTCTCTATACTAATTTATTACAGTGGTTTAGATGGTAATATGATTCTCTATACTAGTTTATTACAGTGGTTTAGATGGTAATATGATTCTCTATACTAGTTTATTACAGTGGTTTAGATGGTAATATGAGTTCCAGTTTGGCGCCGCCCTGAGTGGTCGCCTTTTAAGCAGCTCCCGTTGTCCGTGCATTAATTGTTGTTTCCGTTCGTTTTCTTTCGTCTATTTTCTTCAGTTTTATTTTTTATTTTGCTACAGTCGAACTATAACAGTTCAGGATTATGGATTTTATGGATTTTAGCGCAGCTGAACGTCGACAGGAGTCGTCAACTGTTATTGTTTACAACCGAGCCCAGCTCCTGGATTTAGCCCACGCTGCGCTGCTGCTCCCCAGGGAAAAGTTTGATATTCCGGACGAATTGAAAAGACGACGCCGTGGATGCAGGGCGGGATTGAAATGTAAGGCAAAGCGGAGGAGGTTCAAGTACAAGCCGGCTATACCATCTATTATTATGGGCAATGTGAGGGCTCTACATAACAAGATGGATGAGTTGGCGGGACTTGTTCGTGGACAAAGGATTTATCGTGAAACGAGCCTAATGTGTTTTACTGAGACTTGGCTGAACGATAACATCCCCATACAGAACGTCACTATCGACGGTTTCCAGACCATCACAGCGGACAGGGATCGCGTCTCTTCCGGTAAGAGTAAGGGTGGTGGGCTGGCTTTATTAGTTAACAACAGATGGTTTCATCCGAACCATATTACTCTTAAGGAAAAGTTTTGTAGCCCGGACATTGAACTGCTAGCCGTTAGCCTGAGACCCTACTATTTGCCGAGGGAATTCACGGCGGCCATTGCTGTTATTGTTTACATCCCGCCCTCTGCTGACGCAAACGCAGCGTGTGACGTCATCCACTCTGTTATCGCGAGGTTACAGACAGCGCATCCCAGTGCTTTCTTTGCAATTTCGGGGGATTTTAACCATGCATCTCTCTCTTCAACGCTGCCCACGTTCAAACAGTTCGTGAAGTGCCCAACCAGGAATAATAAAACTCTGGACTTGTTATATGCTAATGTGAAGGATGCATACAACTCCACTGCACTCCCTCCCCTCGGTAGATCGGATCACAACCTTGTCCACCTCACCCCACTCTACAGGCCTATGGTCCAACAGCAGCCTGCAACCACCAGGACTATTAGGAGATGGTCCCCGGAGGCGAATGAGGCCCTACAGGACTGCTTTGAAACAACAGACTGGGATGTGCTCTGTGAGGCTCATGGGGAGGACATCGATGGACTCACTGACTGCATAACAGACTATATTAATTTTTGTGTAGACAACACTGTACCCACCAGGAAGGTACGCTGTTTCCCAAACAATAAACCCTGGGTCACCAGCGACCTGAAGGCCCTGCTGAATGAGAAGAAGAGGGCCTTCAAGGAGAAGGACAAGGACAAATTGAAATGCGTCCAGAGGGAGCTGAAGTTGCGGATTGCTGAGGGGAAGAGAGTGTATAAGGAGAAGATGGAGGACAAGCTGAGGCAGAGCCAGGTGAGAGAGGTGTGGAAGGGTATGAGAAATATCACTGGCTTCAAAAAGTCAAACAGTGGGCAGACGGAGGTGACCCAGGACAGAGCCAATGAGCTGAACCAATTTTTTAACAGGTTCGATACTGGCCCTGTCCACCTCCCCTCCAGCTCCCCAGACCACACACCCTCACGGCTATCCCACCCCCACTTTGCTCACAGCACCTCTGCTGAGACAATCAGTGACCCCACCTCCGCCCCTGCTCCCCCTGGACTGATCCTCAACACCCCCCTTCCCCCCGGCTTTCACCACCAACCAAGTGAAGAGAGAGCTGGAGAGACTACATCAGTGGAAAGCGGCGGGCCCTGATGGCATCAGCCCAAGGGTGCTTAGGGTCTGTGCTGACCAACTGTGTGGAATACTCCAGCGTCTTTTCAACCTTAGCCTGAGCCTAGAAAGGGTCCCTGTGCTGTGGAAAACATCCTGCCTCGTCCCAGTGCCCAAGAAGGCACACCCCACTGTCCTGAATGACTTCAGACCTGTAGCGCTAACATCCCACATCATGAAGACCCTGGAAAGGTTAGTCCTCGCTCACCTCAGACCCCTGGTGTGTTCATCAATGGACCCCCTGCAGTTTGCATACCAGCGCAACATCGGGGTGGATGATGCAATCATCTACCTTCTGCAGAGGGCCTACTCTCACCTGGACAACGCAGGTTGCACTGTGAGGGTCATGTTTTTTGACTTCTCCAGTGCCTTCAATACCATTCAGCCCCTGCTACTGGGGGAGAAGATGAGGAGGATGAAAGCGGAAGCACCCTTAGTCTCCTGGGTTACGGACTACCTGACCGGTAGGCCACAATTTGTGCGACTACAGAGCTGTGTGTCAGAACGGGCAGTTAGCAACACAGGGGCCCCCCAGGGAACGGTCCTGTCCCCCTTCCTGTTCACCCTCTACACCTCAGACTTCAGATATAACTCTGAAACATGCCACCTACAGAAGTTCTCGGATGACTCTGCTATTGTAGGGTGCATCAGGGGTGGGCAGGAGGAGGAGTACAGGAGCACAATCAGTGACTTTGTGTTGTGGTGTGAGCAGAACCACCTTCAGCTCAACATCAGCAAAACTAAGGAGATGGTGGTGGACTTCAGGAGAACCAAGGCACAACTGACTGCAGTCCCTATAAAGGGGATGGATGTGGAAATGGTTGAGTCATACAAGTTCCTGGGTGTCCATATGGACAACAGACTGGAATGGGCTGGTAACACCGGGGCCCTGTACAAAAAGGGCCAGAGCCGACTCTACTTTCTGAGGAGGCTCAGGTCCTTCAACGTGTGCAGTAAACTACTGCATACCTTCTACCAGTCTGTGGTGGCCAGTGCCATCTTTTTTGCAGTGGTGTGCTGGGGAGCAAACATCAAAGCCGGTGATGCTTCTCGGGTAAATAAGCTGATCAGGAAGGCTAGCTCTGTCCTGGGGATGAGCCTTGACACTCTAGAGGAGGTGGCGGAGAGACGGATCCTGGCCAAACTGCTGGCCATCATGGACAACGTCACCCACCCTCTGCACGCTATGGTTATGACGCAGAGGAGCTCTTTCAGTCACAGACTGATCCCACCACGGTGTGCCAGAGAGCGCTACAGGAGGTCCTTCCTGCCGGCGGCTATGAGACTATATAATGCCTCACCGGGGTGCCGTGCCGTCGGCAACATAGATCTGGAACTGTTGGGGTGCTAGGACCTAGTTTAACAATTATGCATCCATCCGTGAGTAACTCTGTTCCGTCAGCACTCATCCACTCAGGACCTACTTATTCATACAGGTCTGTATATACATACCCATGTACAGTTGTTATATTATATCACATGCAATATTGTAAGTAATTATTGGACCTAGGCATTCACTCAGGAATGCATATTAGTATCCTGCCAGTTGCACCTTTTCTCATTGCTTTTAGTATATCAAATGTGCAATAAGTGCAGTTGTCTGTAATTAAACCCTGCGCACTAAGGACTGTATTTTAAGGGAATTACTATTATTACCCCAATGATATCATACACACATTTAGCTATTAAAGTATCTCTTCCTGTCATTTACCTGTACAGTTTGTGTAAACATGCAAGTATTCACTTATCTGTGAATATAACTGTATACCTAACTGTACAGCTAATTTAACCATGCAAAATTTTCACTTACCTGTTCATTTACCCAGTCTGTCTATTAAGTAAACTATTATTACCCTCGCTCATATCATACGCATTAGCTACTGAAGTATTTCTCTGCCATCAACCTGTATAGTATAGTTAACCATCCAACATCCACCAATGTATAGTGTACATATTCAGCCAACCACTCATACTATGCAATGTCCTTTTATAGCTTTTTTTTTTTTTTGCACTCCAGATATCCTGTATTTCTATACTTTTTCATACTGCCGCTCTATGTATCATGTACCGTGTATCTGTCTTTTGTGTACTTTCGTTGTGGCATTTTGCACCTGCCCTGTGTTTTTGTTGTAGCTGCTTGATAATGAAATTTCCCCCCCGGGGGATCAATAAAGTACCTATCTATCTATCTATCTATCTATCTATCTATCTATCTATACTAGTTTATTACAGTGGTTTAGATGGTAATATGATTCTCTATACTAGTTTATTACAGTGGTTTAGATGGTAATATGATTCTCTATACTAGTTTATTACAGTGGTTTAGATGGTAATATGATTCTCTATACTAGTTTATTACAGTGGTTTAGATGGTAATATGATTCTCTATACTATACTAGTTTATTACAGTGGTTTAGATGATAATATGATTCTCTACACTAGTTTATTATAGTGGTTTAGATGGTAATATGATTCTCTATACTAGTTTATTACAGTGGTTTAGATGGTAATATGATTCTCTATACTAGTTTATTACAGTGGTTTAGATGGTAATATGATTCTCTATACTAGTTTATTACAGTGGTTTAGATGGTAATATGATTCTCTATACTAGTTTATTACAGTGGTTTAGATGGTAATATGATTCTCTATACTAGTTTATTACAGTGGTTTAGATGGTAATATGATTCTCTATACTAGTTTATTACAGTGGTTTAGATGGTAATATGATTCTCTATACTAGTTTATTACAGTGGTTTAGATGGTAATATGATTCTCTATACTAGTTTATTATAGTGGTTTAGATGGTAATATGATTCTCTATACTAGTTTATTACAGTGGTTTAGATGGTAATATGATTCTCTATACTAGTTTATTATAGTGGTTTAGATGGTAATATGATTCTCTATACTAGTTTATTACAGTGGTTTAGATGGTAATATGATTCTCTATACTAGTTTATTACAGTGGTTTAGATGGTAATATGATTCTCTATACTAGTTTATTATAGTGGTTTAGATGGTAATATGATTCTCTATACTAGTTTATTACAGTGGTTTAGATGGTAATATGATTCTCTATACTAGTTTATTACAGTGGTTTAGATGGTAATATGATTCTCTATACTAGTTTATTACAGTGGTTTAGATGGTAATATGATTCTCTATACTAGTTTATTACAGTGGTTTAGATGGTAATATGATTCTCTATACTAGTTTATTACAGTGGTTTAGATGGTAATATGATTCTCTATACTAGTTTATTATAGTGGTTTAGATGGTAATATGATTCTCTATACTAGTTTATTACAGTGGTTTAGATGGTAATATGATTCTCTATACTAGTTTATTATAGTGGTTTAGATGGTAATATGATTCTCTATACTAGTTTATTACAGTGGTTTAGATGGTAATATGATTCTCTATACTAGTTTATTACAGTGGTTTAGATGGTAATATGATTCTCTATACTAGTTTATTACAGTGGTTTAGATGGTAATGTGATTCTCTATACTATACTAGTTTATTACAGTGGTTTAGATGGTAATATGATTCTCTATACTAGTTTATTACAGTGGTTTAGATGGTAATATGATTCTCTATACTAGTTTATTATAGTGGTTTAGATGGTAATATGATTCTCTATACTAGTTTATTACAGTGGTTTAGATGGTAATATGATTCTCTATACTAGTTTATTACAGTGGTTTAGATGGTAATATGATTCTCTATACTAGTTTATTACAGTGGTTTAGATGGTAATATGATTCTCTATACTAGTTTACTATAGTGGTTTAGATGGTAATATGATTCTCTATACTAGTTTATTACAGTGGTTTAGATGGTAATGTGATTCTCTATACTAGTTTATTACAGTGGTTTAGATGGTAATATGATTCTCTATACTAGTTTATTACAGTGGTTTAGATGGTAATATGATTCTCTATACTAGTTTATTACAGTGGTTTAAATGGTAATATGATTCTCTATACTATACTAGTTTATTACAGTGGTTTAGATGGTAATGTGATTCTCTATACTAGTTTATTACAGTGGTTTAGATGGTAATATGATTCTCTATACTAGTTTATTACAGTGTTTAGATGGTAATATGATTCTCTATACTAGTTTATTACAGTGGTTTAGATGGTAATATGATTCTCTATACTAGTTTATTACAGTGTTTAGATGGTAATATGATTCTCTGCACTATACTAGTTTATTACAGTGGTTTAGATGGTAATATGATTCTCTATACTATACTAGTTTATTACAGTGGTTTAGATGGTAATGTGATTCTCTATACTAGTTTATTACAGTGGTTTAGATGGTAATGTGATTCTCTATACTAGTTTATTACAGTGGTTTAGATGGTAATATGATTCTCTATACTAGTTTATTACAGTGTTTAGATGGTAATATGATTCTCTATACTAGTTTATTACAGTGGTTTAGATGGTAATATGATTCTCTATACTAGTTTATTACAGTGGTTTAGATGGTAATATGATTCTCTATACTAGTTTATTACAGTGGTTTAGATGGTAATATGATTCTCTATACTAGTTTATTACAGTGGTTTAGATGGTAATATGATTCTCTATACTAGTTTATTACAGTGGTTTAGATGGTAATATGATTCTCTATACTAGTTTATTACAGTGGTTTAGATGGTAATATGATTCTCTATACTATACTAGTTTATTACAGTGGTTTAGATGGTAATATGATTCTCTATACTAGTTTATTACAGTGGTTTAGATGGTAATGTGATTCTCTATACTAGTTTATTACAGTGGTTTAGATGGTAATGTGATTCTCTATACTATACTAGTTTATTACAGTGGTTTAGATGGTAATGTGATTCTCTATACTATACTAGTTTATTACAGTGGTTTAGATGGTAATATGATTCTCTATACTAGTTTATTACAGTGGTTTAGATGGTAATATGATTCTCTATACTAGTTTATTACAGTGGTTTAGATGGTAATATGATTCTCTATACTAGTTTATTACAGTGGTTTAGATGGTAATGTGATTCTCTATACTAGTTTATTACAGTGGTTTAGATGGTAATGTGATTCTCTATACTAGTTTATTACAGTGGTTTAGATGGTAATATGATTCTCTATACTAGTTTATAACAGTGTTTAGATGGTAATATGATTCTCTATACTATACTAGTTTATTACAGTGGTTTAGATGGTAATATGATTCTCTATACTAGTTTATTACAGTGGTTTAGATGGTAATATGATTCTCTATACTATACTAGTTTATTACAGTGGTTTAGATGGTAATATGATTCTCTATACTAGTTTATTACAGTGGTTTAGATGGTAATGTGATTCTCTATACTAGTTTATTACAGTGGTTTAGATGGTAATGTGATTCTCTATACTATACTAGTTTATTACAGTGGTTTAGATGGTAATATGATTCTCTATACTATACTAGTTTATTACAGTGGTTTAGATGGTAATATGATTCTCTATACTATACTAGTTTATTACAGTGGTTTAGATGGTAATATGATTCTCTATACTAGTTTATTACAGTGGTTTAGATGGTAATATGATTCTCTATACTAGTTTATTACAGTGGTTTAGATGGTAATATGATTCTCTATACTATACTAGTTTATTACAGTGGTTTAGATGGTAATATGATTCTCTATACTATACTAGTTTATTACAGTGGTTTAGATGGTAATATGATTCTCTATACTAGTTTATTACAGTGGTTTAGATGGTAATATGATTCTCTATACTAGTTTATTACAGTGGTTTAGATGGTAATATGATTCTCTATACTAGTTTATTACAGTGGTTTAGATGGTAATATGATTCTCTATACTAGTTTATTACAGTGGTTTAGATGGTAATATGATTCTCTATACTAGTTTATTACAGTGGTTTAGATGGTAATATGATTATCTATACTAGTTTATTACAGTGGTTTAGATGGTAATATGATTCTCTATACTAATTTATTACAGTGGTTTAGATGGTAATATGATTCTCTATACTAGTTTATTACAGTGGTTTAGATGGTAATATGATTCTCTATACTAGTTTATTACAGTGGTTTAGATGGTAATATGATTCTCTATACTAGTTTATTACAGTGGTTTAGATGGTAATATGATTCTCTATACTAGTTTATTACAGTGGCTTAGATGGTAATATGATTCTCTATACTAGTTTATTACAGTGGTTTAGATGGTACTGTGATTCTCTATACTATACTAGTTTATTACAGTGGTTTAGATGGTAATATGATTCTCTACACTATACTAGTTTATTACAGTGGTTTAGATGGTAATATGATTCTCTATACTAGTTTATTACAGTGGTTTAGATGGTAATATGATTCTCTATACTAGTTTATTATAGTGGTTTAGATGGTAATATGATTCTCTATACTAGTTTATTACAGTGGTTTAGATGGTAATATGATTCTCTATACTAGTTTATTACAGTGGTTTAGATGGTAATATGATTCTCTATACTAGTTTATTACAGTGGTTTAGATGGTAATATGATTCTCTATACTAGTTTATTACAGTGGTTTAGATGGTAATATGATTCTCTATACTAGTTTATTACAGTGGTTTAGATGGTAATATGATTCTCTATACTAGTTTATTACAGTGGTTTAGATGGTAATATGATTCTCTATACTAGTTTATTACAGTGGTTTAGATGGTAATATGATTCTCTACACTATACTAGTTTATTACAGTGGTTTAGATGGTAATATGATTCTCTACACTATACTAGTTTATTACAGTGGTTTAGATGGTAATGTGATTCTCTATACTAGTTTATTACAGTGGTTTAGATGGTAATATGATTCTCTATACTAGTTTATTACAGTGGTTTAGATGGTAATATGATTCTCTATACTAGTTTATTACAGTGGTTTAGATGGTAATATGATTCACTATACTAGTTTATTACAGTGGTTTAGATGGTAATATGATTCTCTATACTAGTTTATTACAGTGGTTTAGATGGTAATATGATTCTCTATACTAGTTTATTACAGTGGTTTAGATGGTAATATGATTCTCTATACTAGTTTATTACAGTGGTTTAGATGGTAATGTGATTCTCTACACTATACTAGTTTATTATAGTGGTTTAGATGGTAATATGATTCTCTATACTAGATTATTACAGTGGTTTAGATGGTAATGTGATTCTCTACACTATACTAGTTTATTATAGTGGTTTAGATTGTAATATGATTCTCTATACTAGTTTATTACAGTGGTTTAGATGGTAATATGATTATCTATACTAGTTTATTACAGTGGTTTAGATGGTAATATGATTCTCTATACTAGTTTATTATAGTGGTTTAGATGGTAATATGATTCTCTATACTAGTTTATTACAGTGGTTTAGATGGTAATATGATTCTCTATACTAGTTTATTACAGTGGTTTAGATGGTAATATGATTCTCTATACTAGTTTATTACAGTGGTTTAGATGGTAATATGATTCTCTATACTAGTTTATTACAGTGGTTTAGATGGTAATATGATTCTCTATACTAGTTTATTACAGTGGTTTAGATGGTAATATGATTCTCTATACTAGTTTATTACAGTGGTTTAGATGGTAATATGATTCTCTATACTAGTTTATTACAGTGGTTTAGATGGTAATATGATTCTCTATACTAGTTTATTACAGTGGTTTAGATGGTAATATGATTCTCTACACTATACTAGTTTATTACAGTGGTTTAGATGGTAATATGATTCTCTACACTATACTAGTTTATTACAGTGGTTTAGATGGTAATATGATTCTCTACACTATACTAGTTTATTACAGTGGTTTAGATGGTAATGTGATTCTCTATACTAGTTTATTACAGTGGTTTAGATGGTAATATGATTCTCTATACTAGTTTATTACAGTGGTTTAGATGGTAATATGATTCTCTATACTAGTTTATTACAGTGGTTTAGATGGTAATATGATTCACTATACTAGTTTATTACAGTGGTTTAGATGGTAATATGATTCTCTATACTAGTTTATTACAGTGGTTTAGATGGTAATATGATTCTCTATACTAGTTTATTACAGTGGTTTAGATGGTAATATGATTCTCTATACTAGTTTATTACAGTGGTTTAGATGGTAATGTGATTCTCTACACTATACTAGTTTATTATAGTGGTTTAGATGGTAATATGATTCTCTATACTAGATTATTACAGTGGTTTAGATGGTAATGTGATTCTCTACACTATACTAGTTTATTATAGTGGTTTAGATTGTAATATGATTCTCTATACTAGTTTATTACAGTGGTTTAGATGGTAATATGATTATCTATACTAGTTTATTACAGTGGTTTAGATGGTAATATGATTCTCTATACTAGTTTATTATAGTGGTTTAGATGGTAATATGATTCTCTATACTAGTTTATTACAGTGGTTTAGATGGTAATATGATTCTCTATACTAGTTTATTACAGTGGTTTAGATGGTAATATGATTCTCTATACTAATTTATTATAGTGGTTTAGATGGTAATATGATTCTCTATACTAGTTTATTACAGTGGTTTAGATGGTAATATGATTCTCTATACTAATTTATTACAGTGGTTTAGATGGTAATATGATTCTCTATACTAGTTTATTACAGTGGTTTAGATGGTAATATGATTCTCTATACTAGTTTATTACAGTGGTTTAGATGGTAATGTGATTCTCTATACTATACTTACTTGTTTTGCCACAAACTGAAATTAGTCAAATTATTACAAATTTAGCAACCAGGAAATGGTTGGGTGATTTCTACATAGTGCATCTTTAACAACCTAGTTGTTGCATCTTTATGCCCCTATTTAAACATTCCTAACTGAGATTTTAATCTCTGTCACATATGGACCTGAATGCAGCAGAGGTGCTGTTTAGAACAAAGTTTTCCCACGTACTGCATTCAAATGCCCTAATGGGTTACACACCCAATGCATGTGTCCGGTAAATGTCTCAAATGTCCGATCAATTCTAATGCTGCCAGTCACTTGTCGTGTGTTTGTGTGTCTCACCATACTGTACAGCCCAGGCAGGGTTGTTGTGTGTTTGTGTGTCTCACCATACTGTACAGCCCAGGCAGGGTTGTTGTGTGTTTGTGTGTCTCACCATACTGTACAGCCCAGGCAGGGTTGACTGGAGGACAGCACCGTAGAGAGTTCATCAACATGGACGCCATTTGATCTGTCAACACAAACAATGTGCTCCATATCAATAGAGCAGGAAGTGCAGTAATCCAGTATCTTTGCCCTACAGTAATCCAGTATCTTTGCCCTACAGTAATCCAGTATCTTTGCCCTACAGTAATCCAGTATCTTTGCCCTACAGTAATCCAGTATCTTTGCCCTACAGTAATCCAGTATCTTTGCCCTACAGTAATCCAGTATCTTTGCCCTACAGTAATCCAGTATCTTTGCCCTACAGTAATCCAGTATCTTTGCCCTACAGTAATCCAGTATCTTTGCCCTACAGTAATCCAGTATCTTTGCCCTACAGTAATCCAGTATCTTTGCCCTACAGTAATCCAGTATCTTTGCCCTACAGTAATCCAGTATCTTTGCCCTACAGTAGCCATGAACACGAAGAGTGTGACGCAGTAGCCTCTACAGAGACCGTCGCATGTTGCGGTTAAAGCTACTTGGTAACTGTAGTTAATAGCCTGTAGTTTCCATAATGTGATGATTAAATCACTGTGTCATAGATATGATGGTGATTATGAAGACAGAGTGATTTAACCAGCTAATATAACCAGCCCTGCCCCCATCCCAGCGGTGACCCTTCACCCAGAGAATGACAAGGGCAGAGTCACGGGACACTCTCTAACCCGATACACACCAACCATAGCCGGGCTTCTTTCATTCAAAACCACCCAACATTACAGAAAAACACACTAAATACACATTACGGCTAATTAGCTAGCTAGTTAGCAGAAATTACGCAGCTAGGTAGTTAATGAATCTAGCCAGTTCCTGGAAGTATGTGTCTGGGCAGACAGTGTTACTAGTTGTAGTTAAATGAATCCCAGTGTTGCATTAAAGTTTGTTAATGAAACTAAAGTTCTTTACCTGTAACTTAAATCCGTCTCACAGCTCTCCTGCAGGTCTGTCTCTCTGCCTGAATCAGATGCTGACTACAAAACCGAACGTGTTCTCAGGACCCTAAAAGGGTTTTAGTTGTCCTAAGTGAAGCCTGTTTTACATTGTAAAAAAACCCATGAAGTATCAAACCTATTTTTACCTTGCACGGTAGATAATATCATCAAATCTAACAAAAAATGTACAATGATGCAACTGTTTTACTAATTAAAGGAAAATATATTCATATATTTCAATATTTCTTAACGGCGCTCTTTCCTCTCTTCTATGAGTTGTAAACGGGTCCTTCACCCACTTGACAATTTGACACCACAGATAGAACGAGCCAGATATTTCACCGGATGTATAAATATGAAGCATCCGTTTGGCGTTTCCACTCACTACCAAATATGGTGATGAGAGGAAAACCAGTGTCCGGCAGTTGGAGAAGCTGGCGCAAAATTGATTTCTGCCGAGATTCTGCTAATTTTCTCATCGATTAAACATTTGATCTCCAAACAGTTTTCTTTTCCAAAAATAGAATCTGTTTACCATTTTCAAAAAATTGCGTTGTTTAGGAGTGCTAAGGGCGAATTGTTATTTGCACACCACCATTTCCTAGAGTAGGCGTTGCCTAAAGGAAATATGAAAACAAATGCTAGAACGTACCAATAGGATGTTTAAAAAACAAATTCGCACTACCCAATGGGCACAGAGATGTCATAGATGTCATAATGAAGTATTCTCCCTATGTCATATGACGTTCAGATTATGATTGATTTTGGAAGGATTTTAGACGTATTTTCTAAATGCCAATATGACGTATTCTAGGAGATGCCAAAATATGCCCGTTTATTACTTATGTAATGCTGTGCTCATGCATCTCACAGAAGCAATGTTCACTGCAAATCAATCCATATGTTTAGTACTTCACAATATATCACAATAACCACCTACTATGACAATGGTTAGATTATCTACTATTTAAAATAGCTTAATTATCCTGCGGTCCCTTTAACAATAACTGTTAAACATTTATTTAGTAACACAATAAAAAAATCACATCAGTAAAGAAATACATCTTGGTCAAATAGCATGTATTTATTAACTGTGTTAACTAACTAACTAACTACCTAATTAATCAATTAATTAATTAATTAATTAACTAACTACCTAACTACCTAACTAACTACCTAACTAACTAATTAACTAACTACAGGCCCCTCTCGCCGTGGTAGTTATCTAACTAACTACCTAACTAACTACAGGCCCCTCTCGCCGTGGTAGTTATCTAACTAACTACCTAACTAACTACAGGACCCTCTCGCCGTGGTAGTTATCTAACTAACTACCTAACTAACTACAGGCCCCTCTCGCCGTGGTAGATATCTAACTAACTACCTAACTAACTACAGGCCCCTCTCGCCGTGGTAGTTATCTAACTAACTACCCAACTAACTACAGGCCCCTCTCGCCGTGGTAGTTATCTAACTAACTACCTAACTAACTACAGGACCCTCTCGCCGTGGTAGTTATCTAACTAACTACCTAACTAACTACAAGCCCCTCTCACCGTGGTAGATATCTAACTAACTACCTAACTAACTACAGGCCCTTCTCGCCGTGGTAGTTATCTAACTAACTACCTAACTAACTACAGGCCCCTCTCACTGTGGAAGATATCTAACTAACTACCTAACTAACTACAGGCCCCTCTCGCCGTGGTAGATATCTAACTAACTACCGAACTAACTACAGGCCCCTCTCACTGTGGAAGATATCTAACTAACTACCTAACTAACTACAGGCCCCTCTCGCCGTGGTAGATATCTAACTAACTACCTAACTAACTACAGGCCCCTCTCACTGTGGAAGATATCTAACTAACTACCTAACTAACTACAGGCCCCTCTCGCCGAGGTAGATATCTAACTAACTACCGAACTAACTACAGGCCCCTCTCACTGTGGAAGATATCTAACTAACTACCTAACTAACTACAGGCCCTTCTCGCCGTGGTAGTTATCTAACTAACTACCTAACTAACTACAGGCCCCTCTCACTGTGGAAGATATCTAACTAACTACCTAACTAACTACAGGCCCCTCTCACTGTGGAAGATATCTAACTAACTATCTAACAACAGGCCCCTCTCACTGTGGAAGATATCTAACTACCTAAATAACTATAGGCCCCTCTCACTGTGGAAGATATCTAACTACCTAACTAACTACAGGCCCATCTCACTGTGGAAGATATCTAACTACCTAACTAACTACAGGCCCCTCTCACTGTGGAAGATATCTAACTAACTACCTAACTAACTACAGGCCCCTCTCGCCGTGGTAGATATCTAACTAACTACCTAACTAACTACAGGCCCCTCTTGCCGTGGTAGATATCTAACTAACTACCTAATTAACTACAGGCCCCTCTCACTGTGGAAGATATCTAATTAACTACCTAACTAACTACAGGCCCCTCTCACTGTGGAAGATATCTAAATAGCTACAGGCCCCTCTTACCGTGGAAGATGTCTAATTGCATAACTAACTACAGGCCCCTCTCACTGTGGAAGATATCTAACTACCTAAATAACTATAGGCCCCTCTCACTGTGGAAGATATCTAACTAACTACAGAGCCCTCTCACTGTGGAAGATATCTAACTACCTAAATAACTATAGGCCCCTCCCACTGTGGAAAATATCTAACTAACTACAGAGCACTCTCACTGTGGAAGATATCTAACTACCTAACTAACTACAGGCCCCTCTCACTGTGGAAGATATCTAACTAACTTCGCGTCCACCTGCATGTGGATCATTGCTTGTTTGTGTAGTGCGTGGTCTGTGTGCGCTAGACACCAGTTCACGGTTTAACATTTGTTGTTTTTGTGTTTGCTTTCGTATAATAAACGATGTTTGCATGTAACTCTCGCTCTGCGCCTCGTTCACTAACCATGAACCGTGACAGAATGATCCACCACCAAGGGAACCCGCAGCGAGGAGCGGAGGAGGAGTACAGGTCATTCGGCACTCCGGGCTTCACGGAGGAGCCTGGGCAAGAGAGGGTGTCGGAGGGAGCACAGCCACTGGTGGTGGGGAGCATCTGGGGGCTCTCGACCCATGATGGGGAAGAAGAGCCCGGGGCTGGACGAGCGTGGAGGCTCGGGACAGAGCCTCTACCATCGGCGTTCAAGGGGAGGAAGGACCGGCCGTGGACAGCCCCAAAGGTCACCCATATTGAAGGTGGGGGGGGGGGGGGGGTTGTGGGGTCCTTGGGACGTGAGGGACACGGAGGAGGAGGAGCGGCTGAGGAGGTATTTCGGGTGGGCCGAGGAGGACGACGAGAGGATGCGTTCGGTCTCCGGACCCAGTACCAGATCTCCAGCGCGCTCCAGGCCTATCCGTCCAGCCCGCCTCCTCAGCCCGGTACGTCCAGTGACAGCTTCCCGCACCAGATATCCAGTGCGTGTTCCCAGCCCAGGACCCCCAGTACCGGCTCCACGCGACCAACCTTCGGTCAGCCACCCCAGGTTGGTAGATCAGCGCCCACCACTTCCGCCTCCGATGGCCGTTAACCGGAAGACGCCAGAGGGTTTTTTAGACCGATGATGACAGGCAAAGTGGTGGCTTTTGAGGTACGGCCCGTGCCTGCTCCTCGCACCAGAGCTCCAGTGTGTGTGTCCAGCCCAACGTCTCCAGTGCCGGCTCCACGCACCAGACCACCGGTGCGCCCCCACAGCCCCGAGCCTCCAGTGACGGTCCACGGCCCAAAACCTCCAGTGACGGTCCACAGCCCGGAGCCTCCAGTGACGGCCCACAGCCCGGAGCCTCCAGTGACGGCCCACAGCCCGGAGCCTCCAGTGACGGCCCACAGCCCGGAGCCTCCAGTGACGGCCCACAGGCCAGAGTCTCTAGTGACGGTCCACAGGTGGAGCAGTCCGCTCCACCTATGCCCAGTCCGGGGCCGGTAGCCAGCCCAGCTACGTGGCTGGAGAGCTTCTCTGTGCTGGTGCTCAGGTTGGGCACGGCGTTCAGTCCGGGCCCGGTTGTTTTCCCCGCTCCATGGCCGGAACCGTTTGCCCCACCGGTGCCCAGTCCGAGCCCGGTTGTTTTCCCCGCTCCATGGCCGGAGCCGTTTACTCCACCGGTAGCCAGTCCGGGCCCGGTCATAAGGAGGGGGCACGGGAGTCCACTGTCCACTTCGCCGGAGCCAGAGCCGCCCCCGACGGACTAGTCTTCCCTCCCTATTAACCCCCCCCCCCCCCTTGTATTTGTGGTTTTTTTGTTTGGCGTCCGGGAGTCCTCGCCTTGGGGGTGGGGTACTGTCAAGCTCTGGCCATAGAGAAACCTATTTGCTTCTCTATGTATCCATGGTCAGAGTCTGACAGGTCTATCATTTCTGGTTCTGGTGGTGGTTTGTGTTGGATCCCTAATTAGAGGCAGCTGTAGCACATCGTCTCTAATTAGGGATCCTACATAGGTTAGTATGTTCCACACCGGGGATGTGGGTCGTCACGGTGACAGTAAGTGTGCACATTTGTTACGTCCGTTCATTTCGTGTTTGTTTTGTAACGTGACGTTTGCTCATCGTGTGTTTGTTTGTTTTGTTAGTTCGCACATTTGTGTTGGTTTATACATAGTAGAAATAAAAAGTCGAACTACTATCCCTGCGCTGCGTCTTGGTCTCCCTATGCACCCACTCGTGACAACCAGAGAACTCCAGGGCTGTGGGGGTTTATGAATGCTGTAGACCAGAGAACTCCAGGGCTGTGGGGGTTTATGAATGCTGTAGACCAGAGAACTCCAGGGCTGTGGGGGTTTATGAATGCTGTAGACCAGAGAACTCCAGGGCTGTGGGGGTTTATGAATGCTGTAGACCAGAGAACTCCAGGGCTGTGGGGGTTTATGAATGCTGTAGACCAGAGAACTCCAGGGCTGTGGGGGTTTATGAATGCTGTAGACCAGAGAACTCCAGGGCTGTGGGGGTTTATGAATGCTGTAGACCAGAGAACTCCAGGGCTGTGGGGGTTTATGAATGCTGTAGACCAGAGAACTCCAGGGCTGTGGGGGTTTATGAATGCTGTAGACCAGAGAACTCCAGGGCTGTGGGGGTTTATGAATGCTGTAGACCAGAGAACTCCAGGGCTGTGGGGGTTTATGAATGCTGTAGACCAGAGAACTCCTGGGCGGTGGGGGTTTACACTAAACATGTGTGTATTTCTGATATTGTGCTGGCCTTCTCCAATAAACCCCACAACCTCCACTGTGTGTGCGTGCGTGCGCGTGTTTGTGTGTGTGCCAGACAAATCAAGTGCTCAGGTGAGAGGTTATTTAATTCTCTATTGATCATAGACATCCTTAAGATAAGACCACAGTAGACATGATGGTTAAAGGTGTTCAGACCTCCTTAAGATAAGACCACAGTAGACATGATGGTTAAAGGTGTTCAGACCTCCTTAAGATAAGACCACAGTAGACATGATGGTTAAAGGTGTTCAGACCTCCTTAAGATAAGACCACAGTAGACATGATGGTTAAAGGTGTTCAGACCTCCTTAAGATAAGACCACAGTAGACATGATGGTTAAAGGTGTTCAGACCTCCTTAAGATAAGACCACAGTAGACATGATGGTTAAAGGTGTTCAGACCTCCTTAAGATAAGACCACAGTAGACATTATGGTTAAAGGTGTTCAGACCTCCTTAAGATAAGACCACAGTAGACATTATGGTTAAAGGTGTTCAGACATCCTTAAGATAAGACCCCAGTAGACAAGATGGTTAAAGGTGTTCAGACCTCCTTAAGATAAGACCACAGTAGACATGATGGTTAAAGGTGTTCAGACCTCCTTAAGATAAGACCACAGTAGACATTATGGTTAAAGATGTTCAGACCTCCTTAAGATAAGACCACAGTAGACATGATGTGGTTAAAGGTGTTCAGACCTCCTTAAGATAAGACCACAGTAGACATGATGTGGTTAAAGGTGTTCAGACCTCCTTAAGATAAGACCACAGTAGACATTATGGTTAAAGGTGTTCAGACCTCCTTAAGATAAGACCACAGTAGACATGATGGTTAAAGGTGTTCAGACCTCCTTAAGATAAGACCACAGTAGACATGATGGTTAAAGGTGTTCAGACCTCCTTAAGATAAGACCACAGTAGACATTATGGTTAAAGGTGTTCAGACCTCCTTAAGATAAGACCACAGTAGACATGATGTGGTTAAAGGTGTTCAGACCTCCTTAAGATAAGACCACAGTAGACATGATGTGGTTAAAGGTGTTCAGACCTCCTTAAGATAAGACCACAGTAGACATTATGGTTAAAGGTGTTCAGACCTCCTTAAGATAAGACCACAGTAGACATGATGGTTAAAGGTGTTCAGACCTCCTTAAGATAAGACCACAGTAGACATTATGGTTAAAGGTGTTCAGACCTCCTTAAGATAAGACCACAGTAGACATTATGGTTAAAGGTGTTCAGACCTCCTTAAGATAAGACCACAGTAGACATAATCTGGTTAAAGGTGTTCAGACCTCCTTAAGATAAGACCACAGTAGACATGATGGTTAAAGGTGTTCTATGCAACATGTACTCAGCTATTTCATGTTGAAGCCATCTTTTTTCAGAAACCCATCAGGAATATTAAATTGTCAGTTTCATAGAGCACCTTTAACATCATCATCATCACCATCATCACCATCATCATCATCACTACAATCTCTGGTTAAACATCATCATCATCACCATCATCATCACTACAATCCCTGGTTAAACATCATCATCACCATCATCATCATCACCATCATCATCATCACCATCATCATCACCACCATCATCACCACCATCATCACTACAATCCCTGGTTAAACATCATCATCATCATCACCATCATAATCATCATCACCATCATCATTACAATCCCTGGTTAAACATCATCATCATCACCATCATCATCATCATCACCATCATCACTACAATCCCTGGTTAAACATCAACACCATACATCAGCCCTTACCATAGCAAATCGCCATAGCAACCCCCTGTAGCAGCCAGAGGTTAGTAAACTCTAGTTTGTAGTTACTGAACAGTTACTGAACAGTTACTGAACAGTTACTGAACGTTGCATATAGAAATGCCATGAATAGAGCTGATGTTATTTCTTATGTCAGAGGCGTGTTTGTTCTATAAAGGCTATTTCTATCTCAACGTTCCAAAACGTTGCGTCCTGCTGAACAAACACCATGGGCTCATACTTGCGAACATTAGAGAAAGTTGA
>CM042412.1:342500-355000 GCA_023634145.1 Thymallus thymallus
GTGTGTAGTGTGTGTAGTGTGTGTAGTGTGTGTAGTGTGTGTGTGTAGTGTGTAGTGTGTGTAGTGTGTGTAGTGTGTGTGTGTAGTGTGTAGTGTGTGTAGTGTGTAGTGTGTGTAGTGTGTAGTGTGTGTAGTGTGTGTAGTGTGTAGTGTGTGTAGTGTGTGTGTGTAGTGTGTGTAGTGTGTAGTGTGTGTAGTGTGTGTAGTGTGTGTAGTGTGTAGTGTGTGTAGTGTGTAGTGTGTGTAGTGTGTGTAGTGTGTAGTGTGTAGTGTGTAGTGTGTGTAGTGTGTAGTGTGTGTAGTGTGTGTAGTGTGTGTAGTGTGTGTAGTGTGTGTAGTGTGTGTGTGTAGTGTGTGTGTAGTGTGTAGTGTGTGTAGTATGTAGTGTGCGTGTGTAGTGTGTAGTGTGTGTTGTCTATATAGTGTGTAGGGTGTAGTGTGTAGTGTGTGTAGTGTGTATAGTGTGTGTAGTGTGTAGAGTGTAGTGTGTGTAGTGTGTAGTGTGTAGTGTGTGTAGTGTGTTTAGTGTGTAGTGTGTGTAGTGTGTAGTGTGTAGTGTTTGTAGTGTGTAGTGTGTAGTGTGTGTAGTCTGTAGTCTGTAGTGTGTGTAGTGTGTGTAGTGTGTAGTGTGTGTCGTGTGTAATGTGTGTAGTGTGTAGTGTGTGTAGTGTGTAGTGTGTAGTGTGTGTGTAGTGTGTAGTGTGTGTAGTGTGTAGTGTGTAGTGTGTGTGTAGTGTGTAGTGTGTGTAGTGTGTAGTGTGTAGTGTGTGTGTAGTGTGTAGTGTGTGTGTAGTGTGTAGTGTGTGTGTAGTGTGTGTAGTGTGTAGTGTGTAGTGTGTGTAGTGTGTAGTGTGTGTGTAGTGTGTAGTGTGTAGTGTGTGTAGTGTGTAGTGTGTGTGTAGTGTGTAGTGTGTAGTGTGTAGTGTGTGTAGTGTGTAGTGTGTGTGTAGTGTGTAGTGTTTAGTGTGTGTGTAGTGTGTAGTGTGTGTGTAGTGTGTAGTGTGTAGTGTGTAGTGTGTGTAGTGTGTAGTGTGTAGTGTGTGTGTAGTGTGTAGTGTGTGTAGTATGTAGTGTGCGTGTGTAGTGTGTAGTGTGTGTTTGTCTATATAGTGTGTAGGGTGTAGTGTGTAGTGTGTGTAGTGTGTATAGTGTGTGTAGTGTGTAGAGTGTAGTGTGTGTAGTGTGTAGTGTGTAGTGTGTGTAGTGTGTGTAGTGTGTGTAGTGTGTAGTGTGTAGTGTGTAGTGTGTGTAGTGTGTGTAGTCTGTAGTGTGTAGTGTGTGTAGTGTGTGTAGTGTGTAGTGTGTGTAGTGTGTGTAGTGTGTGTAATGTGTGTAGTGTGTAGTGTGTAGTGTGTGTAGTGTGTAGTGTGTAGTGTGTGTGTAGTGTGTAGTGTGTAGTGTGTGTGTAGTGTGTAGTGTGTGTATTGTGTAGTGTGTAGTGTGTAGTGTGTAGTGTGTGTGTAGTGTGTGTAGCGTGTAGCGTGTAGTGTGTGTAGTGTGTGTGTAGTGTGTAGTGTGTAGTGTGTAGTGTGTGTGTAGTGTGTAGTGTGTGTAGTGTGTGTGTGTAGTGTGTAGTGTGTAGTGTGTGTAGTGTGTAGTGTGTGTAGTGTGTAGTGTGTGTGTAGTGTGTAGTGTTTAGTGTGTGTGTAGTGTGTAGTGTGTAGTGTGTGTGTAGTGTGTAGTATGTAGTGTGTGTAGTGTGTAGTGTGTGTGTAGTGTGTAGTGTGTAGTGTGTGTAGTGTGTAGTGTGTAGTGTGTGTGTAGTGTGTAGTGTGTGTAGTGTGTAGTGTGTAGTGTGTAGTGTGTGTGTAGTGTGTAGTGTGTAGTGTGTGTGTAGTGTGTGTAGTGTGTAGTGTGTAGTGTGTGTGTAGTGTGTAGTGTGTAGTGTGTGTAGTGTGTATTGTGTATTGTGTGTGTAGTATGTAGTGTGTAGTGTGTGTGTTGTGTGTAGTGTGTGTAGTGTGTAGTGTGTAGTGTGTGTAGTGTGTAGTGTGTAGTGTGTGTGTAGTGTGTAGTGTGTAGTGTGTAGTGTGTAGTGTGTAGTGTGTAGTGTGTAGTGTGTGTAGTGTGTAGTGTGTAGTTAGTGTGTAGTGTGTAGTGTGTGTAGTGTGTAGTGTGTAGTGTGTGTGTAGTGTGTAGTGTGTAGTGTGTAGTGTGTGTGTGTAGTGTGTAGTGTGTAGTGTGTGTAGTGTGTAGTGTGTAGTGTGTGTAGTGTGTAGTGTGTGTACCTGTTGGGTGTTCCAGAGGAGTAATAGGAGAGGTGTGTCTTGGGGAAGCGGGGCGGGATCGGTGGGCTGGGGGCAGGGCTTGGACAGGAACTGGAGGAGTCTCCTTTAGAGCATCGAGGAGGAACTGGAGGAGCAATCAGGAACCGGCACTCTTCTCTCACCTACACACACACACACACACACACACACACACACACACACACACACACACACACACACACACACACACACACAGAGTGGTTTCTAGTCTGAAGAATTTCCAGAGGAATGTGCAATGCTGGTAAATGTAACTCTCAGGGGCTTTTCTGCCACAAAGCCTGTTTCCCCCATTTTGAAGGTTCTACTTCTGACAGTCGGTAAACAAATGGTGTTGTCTGAACAGGTATAAAGCCAAGGTTGGGGATTTACTGCCACCTGGAGGGTGTTGTCTGAACAGGTATTAACTAAACTTAAGCACGGGAAGCATGGAACTAGCACACATAGAACAGATCTACCTCTTCTTAAACTGTCTTTCAATGAGAATGACATATCTATTACTCACATTTCTATGTGAATTTGGTTAGGTCACCCAAAAAGTTACATATTTCAGCTTTAATAGTTGAACAGAGGAGTTAGCTACTCTGCTCAATAGCCTCCTACGGCCAAGGAAAATAATTTTGAGATCTGCCACTTTGACTCAAACTATACACTAGTCCATATCTAGAAAATGTCTGCCACAACTAGCTGATTGTGATTTTTACCACAACACATATAACTGTGATTCTAACCCTGTAAACATCCCAGGCGGTGTCACAGCCGGCCATGACCGGGAGCTCCAAAGGGTGGTGCACAATTGGCACTCACCGGGGAGGGTTTGGCCGGCGGGGCTTTCCACAACTCTGCAGTGGGGCTCATCACACTAACTCCTTGTGGCGGACCGGGCACCTGCAAGCTGATTGGGGTCATCAGTCAAACGGTGTTTCGTCTGACATGTTTTTTTCCACTTCTGGGTTAAGCAAGCAATGTTTTAAGAAGCAGCATGGCTTGGTGGAGCATGTCTATCCCGAGCCCGCTGGGGAGCTGCCGCACTGAGACAAGGTCGTAACTACCAATTGGATGTCAGTAAAATGGAGTAAAAAATGTTTGAATAAACAAATATTAAACATAATTTGATTGATGACGTGCTAATGGAGGACAAGCACACACAAGCACATTGGTTTCCGCTCCTTGATTACCTTTGACCTTTTATCAAAAGAAGGAGGAGAGGACGCGAGGAGTCAGGCAAATCAATCTCCTTCATCCCTCCTAATGACCTGAATCTCCTTCATTCATTGGCTGATCCCTCCTAATGACCTGAATCTCCTTCATTCATTGGCTGATCCCTCCTAATGACCAGGATCTCCTTCATTCTCCTAATGACCTGGATCCCCTTCATTCTCCTAATGACCTGGATCCCCTTCATTTTCCTAATGACCTGGATCCCCTTAATTCTCCTAATGACCTGGATCTCCTTCATTCTCCTAATGACCTGGATCTCCTTCATTCTCCTAATGACCTGGATCTCCTTCATTCTCCTAATAACCTGGATCTCCTTCATTCTCCTAATGACCTGGATGGAATTCTGTTCTTCCTTAACATAGAGGAAGTCCAACCCAGTTGACTACTTACATATGGAGGTGCTCTCTAGATATCTATACGGTATAGATAGGCAAGGGTATATCTATGGTATAGATAGAAGAAGTGCTCTCTAGGATCTCTATGGTATAGATAGGAGCGGTGCTCTCTAGGTATCTCTATGGCAGGGGTCTCCAACAGGTCGATCGAGAGCTACCAGTAGCTCGCAGCCCAATTATAAGTAGCTCGCCAAACAATTCTAAAAATTACATGCAATAATCACGTGTTCCACCGCAAACTGTCAGAAACATATGTCATAAACAAGTGTCAGAGACTGCAAGCTCCCAGCTACTATCTAATCAACACAACATTGACATTATCCCACCCCTGGTTAGACACTATTGGTTTAAAAAGACAAAAACAAACACAATATCTGCCAATTAATTTCCAGCAATATTGCCCCTGTTGATGTGATAACCGTCTTGTGGGTTGACAGAAATACTTTCCCCAAAACCGTCTCAGTTAAAACTGCAATATGTAACTTTGTGGGCAACCACACCAAATTCACATAGAAATGTTATTTATAGATCTGTCATTCTCATTTAAAGAAAGTCTAAGAAGTGCTAGATCTGTTCTATGTGAGCTATTTCTATGCTGAAAATACAATATTTGGGGTTATGGAAAATATATTTCACAGCAGTTTAGATTATACAATGATTCTCTACACTATACTTGCTTGTTTTGTCACATAAACAGAAATTAAGCAAACTATTATAACTTTAGCAGCCAGGAAATAGTGGAGAGATTTCTTCATAGTTCATCTTTAAATGTTAACTGCAAAGTATCTTCACCTGGCAGAAGTATATCATTTGTATCTATTATTTGTTATTTGCAAACTTTGCCATGAACAGGTTAGACGTCACGTTAGACGTCACGTTAGACGGCAGGTTAGACGTCACGTTAGACGGCAGGTTAGACGGCAGGTTAGACGGCAGGTTAGACGGCAGGTTAGACGTCACGTTAGACGGCAGGTTAGACGGCAGGTTAGACGTCGCGTTAGACGGCTGGTTAGACGGCAGGTTAGACGGCAGGTTAGACGGCAGGTTAGACGGCAGGTTAGACGGCAGGTTAGACGGCAGGTTAGACGGCAGGTTAGACGGCAGGTTAGACGGCAGGTTAGACGGCAGGTTAGACGGCTGGTTAGACGGCTGGTTAGACGGCAGGTTAGACGGCAGGTTAGACGGCACGTTAGACGGCAGGTTAGACGGCAGGTTAGACGGCAGGTTAGACGTCACGTTAGACGGCAGGTTAGACGTCACGTTAGACGGCAGGTTAGACGGCTGGTTAGACGGCAGGTTAGACGGCAGGTTAGACGGCAGGTTAGACGGCAGGTTAGACGGCAGGTTAGACGTCACGTTAGACGGCAGGTTAGACGGCAGGTTAGACGGCGCGTTAGACGGCGCGTTAGACGGCAGGTTAGACGGCAGGTTAGACGTCACGTTAGACGGCAGGTTAGACGGCAGGTTAGACGTCACGTTAGACGGCAGGTTAGACGGCAGGTTAGACGTCACGTTAGACGGCAGGTTAGACGGCAGGTTAGACGTCACGTTAGACGGCAGGTTAGACGGCAGGTTAGACGGCAGGTTAGACGTCGCGTTAGACGGCGCGTTAGACGGCGCGTTAGACGGCAGGTTAGACGGCAGGTTAGACGGCAGGTTAGACGTCACGTTAGACGGCAGGTTAGACGGCAGGTTAGACGGCAGGTTAGACGTCGCGTTAGACGGCGCGTTAGACGGCGCGTTAGACGGCGCGTTAGACGGCGCGTTAGACGGCAGGTTAGACGGCAGGTTAGACGGCAGGTTAGACGTCACGTTAGACGGCAGGTTAGACGGCACATTCCTCACTAGCTAGATGAGCAATTAAAGGGGAATTACACAAAAACATCTACATTTGTTACTTTAGTTTAGTTAGTTTAGTTAGTTTAGTTAGTTTAGTTTAGTTTAGTTTAGTTAGTTTAGTTTAGTTTAGTTTAGTTTAGTTAGTTTAGTTTAGTTTAGTTAGTTTAGTTTAGTTAGTTTAGTTTAGTTTAGTTTAGTTTAGTTTAGTTTAGTTTAGTTAGTTTAGTTTAGTTTAGTTTAGTTCGTTTAGTTTAGTTTAGTTAGTTTAGTTTAGTTTAGTTTAGTTAGTTTAGTTTAGTTTAGTTTAGTTTAGTTAGTTTAGTTTAGTTAGTTTAGTTTAGTTAGTTTAGTTTAGTTAGGGTTAGTTTAGTTTAGTTTAGTTTAGTTAGGGTTAGTTTAGTTTAGTTTAGTTTAGTTTAGTTAGTTTAGTTTAGTTTAGTTTAGTTAGTTTAGTTTAGTTAGTTTAGTTTAGTTTAGTTAGTTTAGTTTAGTTTAGTTAGTTTAGTTTAGTTAGTTTAGTTTAGTTTAGTTTAGTTTAGTTTAGTTAGTTTAGTTAGTTTAGTTTAGTTTAGTTAGTTTAGTTTAGTTTAGTTAGTTTAGTTTAGTTTAGTTTAGTTAGTTTAGTTTAGTTTAGTTAGGGTTAGTTTAGTTTAGTTTAGTTAGGGTTAGTTTAGTTTAGTTAGGGTTAGTTTAGTTTAGTTAGTTTAGTTTAGTTTAGTTTAGTTTAGTTTAGTTTAGTTTAGTTAGTTTAGTTTAGTTTAGTTAGGGTTAGTTTAGTTTAGTTTAGTTAGGGTTAGTTTAGTTTAGTTTAGTTAGTTTAGTTTAGTTAGGGTTAGTCTAGTTTAGTTTAGTTAGGGTTAGTTTAGTTTAGTTTAGTTTAGTTTAGTTAGTTTAGTTTAGTTTAGTTAGGGTTAGTTTAGTTTAGTTTAGTTAGGGTTAGTTTAGTTTAGTTAGGGTTAGTTTAGTTTAGTTTAGTTAGTTTAGTTTAGTTTAGTTTAGTTTAGTTTAGTTTAGTTTAGTTTAGTTAGTTTAGTTTAGTTTAGTTTAGTTAGGGTTCGTTTAGTTTAGTTTAGTTAGGGTTAGTTTAGTTTAGTTTAGTTAGTTTAGTTTAGTTTAGTTAGGGTTAGTCTAGTTTAGTTTAGTTAGGGTTAGTTTAGTTTAGTTTAGTTTAGTTAGTTTAGTTTAGTTTAGTTAGTTTAGTTTAGTTTAGTTTATTTAGTTTAGTTTAGTTTAGTTTAGTTAGGGTTAGTTTAGTTTAGTTTAGTTAGGGTTAGTTTAGTTTAGTTTAGTTTAGTTAGTTTAGTTTAGTTTAGTTAGGGTTAGTCTAGTTTAGTTTAGTTAGGGTTAGTTTAGTTTAGTTTAGTTAGTTTAGTTTAGTTTAGTTAGGGTTAGTCTAGTTTAGTTTAGTTAGGGTTAGTTTAGTTTAGTTTAGTTAGTTTAGTTTAGTTTAGTTTAGTTTAGTTAGTTTAGTTTAGTTTAGTTAGGGTTAGTTTAGTTAGTTCTTCAAGACCTAAAAAAAGGTATTTCATGTGATTTAATTATTGACATCTACTCAATCCATCCAATTTCCCTTTGAACAATGAAAGAGTGAAAAACTAAAACCAGGAAAATAAAACTAAAAAAGTAAGGATTTTATAGAGCCCCTTGAGTTGTTTATGAACCATTATTTGACCAGGTATATTAACAGAAAACACCAAGGACCTGAGGAAGAGTTGCAGAGGAGAGGACAAGAGAAGAATGTGCTCTCTAGGTATCTCTATGGTATAGATAGGAGAGGTGGTCTCTAGGTATCTCTATGGTATAGATAGGAGAGGTGGTCTCTAGGTATCTCTATGGTATAGATAGGAGAGGTGGTCTCTAGGTATCTCTATGGTATAGATAGGAGAGGTGGTCTCTAGGTATCTCTATGGTATAGATAGGAGAGGCGGTCTCTAGGTATCTCTATGGTATAGATAGGAGAGGCGGTCTCTAGGTATCTCTATGGTATAGATAGGAGAGGTGGTCTCTAGGTATCTCTATGGTATAGATAGGAGAGGTGGTCTCTAGGTATCTCTATGGTATAGATAGGAGAGGTGGTCTCTAGGTATCTCTATGGTATAGATAGGAGAGGTGGTCTCTAGGTATCTCTATGGTATAGATAGGAGAGGTGGTCTCTAGGTATCTCTATGGTATAGATAGGAGAGGTGGTCTCTAGGTATCTCTATGGTATAGATAGGAGAGGTGGTCTCTAGGTATCTCTATGGTATAGATAGGAGAGGCGGTCTCTAGGTATCTCTATGGTATAGATAGGAGAGGCGGTCTCTAGGTATCTCTATGGTATAGATAGGAGAGGTGGTCTCTAGGTATCTCTATGGTATAGATAGGAGAGGTGGTCTCTAGGTATCTCTATGGTATAGATAGGAGAGGTGGTCTCTAGGTATCTCTATGGTATAGATAGGAGAGGTGGTCTCTAGGTATCTCTATGGTATAGATAGGAGAGGTGGTCTCTAGGTATCTCTATGGTATAGATAGGAGAGGTGGTCTCTAGGTATCTCTATGGTATAGATAGGAGAGGTGGTCTCTAGGTATCTCTATGGTATAGATAGGAGAGGTGGTCTCTAGGTATCTCTATGGTATAGATAGGAGAGGTGCTCTCTAGGTATCTCTATGGTATAGATAGGAGAGGTGCTCTCTAGGTATCTCTATGGGAGAGACTCACTGCGTCTGATTTTGGAGGTACAGGCGGCGGGGTTGAGACTCTTGTCACCATGGCGAGGCGGGCGGTCCCCAGTAACCCATCCAATGAGGAAGAGGAATGGATGGAGATGAGGTTTGGCTCTACCTTTCCCAGGCTCTCTGCGGAGTGATTGGTCCACAGTTCCTCGTACGGGATCTCTTCATTGGTCTGCAGCTCAGCCTCCGTCCAATTGGGAGAGAGGTACTCTGTCCCCTCCCCTACAGAATCTCTGCAGCGCTGCGATTGGCTGACGTTGTCTGTAACTCCGCCCCCAGCAAACACACACACAGACAGCAGCTGAGAGTCTTGTGCTGACACACACACACCTCCCCTCCGTGGGCTCACACACACACTGTCTTCGCTCACACACACTCGCTGCACACTCACACTATCCTCACTGAGTTCTGGACGCGTCTCACGGACGGCTCGGCTGTACCCATCAGGGTCGAAGCTGGCATGTTGCCGTAGCAACAGGCTGTCTGTAGTTGCTGAGGGCGTTGCCACGGAGAAGCGCGGCATGCAGTGTAGCAACAGGAAGTGGGAGGGAACCAGTTGGGTCGGACGCAGGACGAGACACAACACCACCGTCTTACTGACGATGTTCAACAGCTTGTAGCGATGTCCCTCTCTCACCTAGAGTCACACAGAGTCACACAGTTAGTCACCTACAGTACATCACACACACACACACACACACACACACACACACACGTTGTGACCATCGGCCACGCCCTCCATAGCCGATGTGAGTAAGACCTTAACATTCACAAGGCCGCAAGGACAGATGGATTACCAGGACTCGTACTCTGAGCATGCACTGACCATATGGCAAGTGTCTTCACTGACATTTTCAACCTGTCCCTGACCCAGTCTGTAATGCCTACATGTTTCAAGCAGATCACCATAGTCCCTGTGCCCAAGAATGCCAAGGTAACCTGTCTAAATGACTACAGACCCGTAGCACTCACATTTCTAGCCATAAAATGCTTTGAAAGGCTGGTCATGGCTCACATCAACACCATCACCCCAGACACCCTGGACCCACTTCAATTCGCATACCGTCCAAACATATCTATAGATGAAGCAATCTCTATCGCACTCCACACTCCCCTCTTCCATCTGGAGAAGAGGAACACCTATGTAAGAATGCTGTTGATTCACTACAGCTCAGCGTTCAACACCATAGTCTCCTCAAAGCTCATCAATAAGCTCTGGACCTTGGGACTGAACACCTCCCTCTGTAACTGGATCCTGGTAAGGGTAGGCAACAACACATCTGCCACGATGGCCCTCAACACGGGGGCCCCTCAGGGGTGCATGCTCAGTCCCCTCCTGTACTCCCTGTTCACCCACGACTGCATGGCCAGGCACGACTCCAACACCATCATTAAGTTTGCTGACGACACAACAGTGGTAGGTCTGATCACTGACAACGATGAGACAGCCTATAGGGAGGAGGTCAGAGACCTGGCCGTGTGTTGCCAGGATAACAACCTCTCCCTACAACGATGAGACAGCCTATAGGGAGGAGATCAGAGACCTGGCCGTGTGGTGCCAGGACAACAACCTCTCCCTACAACGTTGAGACAGCCTATAGGGAGGAGATCAGAGACCTGGCCGTGTGTTGCCAGGACAACAACCTCTCCCTACAACGATGAGACAGCCTATAGGGAGGAGATCAGAGACCTGGCCGTGTGGTGCCAGGATTACAACCTCTCCCTACAACGTAATCAAGACAAAGGAGATGATTGTGGACTACAGGAAACAGAGGGAAGAGCACGCCCCCATTCACATCAACGGGGCTGTAGTGGAGCGGGTCAAGAACTTCAAGTTCCTTGGTGTCCACATCACTAAGGATCCAAACTAGGCTTGGGCAGTATACCGTATACAGGGGTATTCGGAAATAGCCACGGGATGGTTTTTCAATACCGCCAATACCGTTGAAACTAATTCTTTGATGTTGTTTTTTTACATGTAAATATTTGTAGCTACTTTTTAAGTAAATACCAGCAGTCAACTTGTGCAATACGTAAGGAGTTGAAGAAGACCATTGAGAGCCTTTTGACTGGCTGCATCAACGCCTGGTATGGCAACTGCTCGGCATCCGACCGTATACGGCCCAGTACATCACTGGGACCGAGCTCCATACCATCCAGGATCTCTATACCAGGGGGTGTCAGAGGAAGGCCCTAAAAATAGTCTGTGACTCCAGCCACCCTAGTCATAGACTATTCTCTCTGCTACCGCACAGCAAGCATTACCCATGCACCAAGTGTGGAACCAACAGGACCCTGAACAGCTTCTACCCCCAAACCATAAGACTGATAAATAGTTATTTGTATTGACCCTTCTTGCACAAAGTTTTTTGACTCATCACATAAGCGACGGCTACTGTGTATCTGTCACTTTATTCCAAGTTATGTTACATATCTACCTCAACTACCTGGTATCCCTGCTCATGGACTTGTTACTGGTACCCCTGCACGTGGACTCAACTACCTGGTATCCCTGCTCATTGACTCAGTACTGGTATCCCTGCTCATGGACTTGTTACTGGTACCCCTGCACGTGGACTCAACTACCTGGTATCCCTGCTCATTGACTCAGTACTGGTATCCCTGCTCATGGACTTGTTACTGGTACCCCTGCACATGGACTCAACTACCTGGTATCCGTGCACATGGACTCAACTACCTGGCATCCCTGCTCATGGACTTGTTACTGGTACCCCTGCACATGGACTCAACTACCTGGTATCCCTGCACATGGACTTGTTACTGGTACCCCTGCACATGGACTTGTTACTGGTATCCCTGCTCATGGACTTGTTACTGGTACCCCTGCTCATGGACTTGTTACTGGTACCCCTGCTCATGGACCTGTTACTGGTACCCCTGCTCATGGACTTGTTACTGGTACCACTGCTCATGGACTTGTTACTGGTACCCCTGCTCATGGACTTGTAACTGGTATCCCTGCTCATGGACTTTTTACTGGTACCCCTGCTCATGGACTTGTTACTGGTACCCCTGCTCATGGACCTGTTACTGGTACCCCTGCTCATGGACTTGTTACTGGTATCCCTGCTCATGGACTTTTTACTGGTACCCCTGCTCATGGACTTGTTACTGGTACCCCTGCTCATGGACCTGTTACTGGTACCCCTGCTCATGGACTTGTTACTGGTATCCCTGCTCATGGACTTGTTACTGGTACCCCTGCTCATGGACTTGTTACTGGTACCCCTGCTCATGGACTTGTTACTGGTACCCCTGCTCATGAACTTGTTACTGGTATCCCTGCTCATGGACTTGTTACTGGTACTCCTGCTCATGGACTGGTACCCCTGCTCATGGACTTGTTACTGGTACCCCTGCTCATGGACTTGTTACTGGTATCCCTGCTCATGGACTTGTTACTGGTACCCCTGCTCATGGACTTGTTACTGGTACCCCTGCTCATGGACTTGTTACTGGTATCCCTGCTCATGGACTTGTTACTGGTACCCCTGCTCATGGACTTGTTACTGGTACCCCTGCTCATGGACTTGTTACTGGTACCCCTGCTCATGGACTTGTTACTGGTATCCCTGCTCATGGACTTGTTACTGGTATCCCTGCTCATGGACTTGTTACTGGTATCCCTGCTCATGGACTTGTTACTGGTACTCCATGTATAGAGCCAAGTTATCTTTACTCATGATGTATTTATTATTACGTGTTGAACTTTCTATTATGTCTCTATGTTATTTCTCTCTGTATTGTAGGGAAGGACCCGTCAGTCAGCATTTCACTGTTAGTCTACACCTGTTGTTGATGAAGCCTGTTATTTCAGATGTGTGTATAAGAGACGTGTGATTTGATTTGAATTTTTGCCTCACCACGTGGCGGTCGTAGGGGTTCCTTGGTGGTCTGGTTGGCACGGTAACATTAACAGGAAGTCGGACCCTCTCGATGATACTGCGCACCGTGTGGTCAGCTCCCAGCATGCCCTGCTCCAGAGGGGAGCGTGTGCAGAACCGTCCTCGGCAGGCGAAGGGCAGAGAGATGCTCTGATTGGTCCGAT
>CM042412.1:357500-370956 GCA_023634145.1 Thymallus thymallus
GGAGACATGGTTTATAAATGTGGGGGAGACATGGTTTATAAATGTGGGGGAGACAGGGTTTATAAATGTGGGGGAGACAGGGTTTATAAATGTGGGGGAGACATGGTTTATAAATGTGGGGGAGACAGGGTTTATAAATGTGGGGGAGACAGGGTTTATAAATGTGGGGGAGACAGGGTTTATAAATGTGGGGGAGACATGGTTTATAGTCAGAGAGAAAAGGAAGGTGTCTATGGAGCCATATTGTTGGCAGTGGTGTACACACACACCCCTTCAGGGGGCCCCTTAGTGAACTCTGGCCTCCTCTCTCAGCCAATCAGAAGCCAGAGTGGTTGTCATGGTAACCATTAAACAAGCTCCATTCTCACACTGTACAGAGAGATACATCACCATGGAGACACATACACACTAGAAAACACACACACAAACACACACAAAACCTCAATCTCTAAATCTCTCGCTCTCCAAGAATTCTCAGTCAGGAGACAGGGCTGAAAGGAGGAAAACCAACTCTGAACACACACAATAGAACACACTAGAACACACTAGAACACACACACTAGAACAGCCACACTAGAACACACTAGAACACACACACTAGAAAACACTAGAACACACACAGTAGAACACACTAGAACACACACAGTAGAACACACTAGAACACACACATTAGAACACACTAGAACACACTAGAACACACACACTAGAACACACACACTAGAACACACACACTAGAACATATACACTAGAACACACACACTAGAACAGACACTAGAACACACTAGAACACACTGAACACACACACTAGAACACACTAGAACACACTAGAACACACACACACTAGAACACATTAGAACACACACTAGAACACAAACACACTAGAACACACACTAGAACACACACTAGAACACACTAGAACACACACACATTAGAACACACACACACACAAACACACACACACACACTAGAACACACACACACACACACACACACTAGAACACACATTCACACTAGAACTCACACTAGAACACACACTAGAACACACACTAGAACACACACTAGAACACGCACTAGAACACACACTACAACACACACACATTAGAATACACACTAGAACACACACACTAGAACACACTAGAACACGCTAAAACACACACACACTAGAACACACACTAGAACACACACTAGAACACACACTAGAACACACACACACACTAGAACACACTAGAACACGCACTAGAACACACAGTAGAACACACACTAGAACACACTAGAACACACACACTAGAACATAATACAACACACACACACACACACTAGAACACACACACACACACACACTAGAACACACACACACACACACACACACTAGAACACACACACACACACACACACTAGAACACACACTAGAACACACACTAGAACACACTAGAACACACACACACTAGAACACACACACACACACACACACACTAGAACACACACACACACACACTAGAACACACACTAGAATACACTAGAACACACACTAGAACACACACTAGAACACACACTAGAACACAGACTAGAACACACACTAGAACACACACATACACACTAGAACACACACTAGAACACACTAGAACACACACTAGAACACACTAAAACACACTAGAACACACACTAGAACACACACACACACACTAGAACACACACTAGAACACACACTAGAACACACACTAGAACACATTAGAACACACACACACACACTAGAACACACACACACACTAGAACACACACACACACTAGAACACACACACACACTAGAACACACACACACACTAGAACACACTAGAACACACACTAGAACACACACTAGAACACACTAGAACACAAACACAGACACACACACACACACTAGAACACACTAGAACACACACACACACTAGAACACACACTAGAACACACACACACACACACACACTAGAACACACACTAGAACACACACACACACTAGAACACACACACACACACACACACTAGAACACACACTAGAACACACACACACACACACACACACTAGAACACACTAGAACACACACACACACTAGAACACACACACACACACTAGAACACACTAGAACACACACACACACACACACACTAGAACACACTAGAACACACACACACACACACACACACTAGAACACGCACTAGAACACACTAGAACACACACACACTAGAACATACTAGAACACACACTACAACACACACTAGAACACGCACACACACTAGAACACACACACACTAGAACACACTAGAACACACACACACACACACTAGAACACACACTAGAACACACTAGAACACACACTCACACTAGAACACACACTCACACTAGAACACACACACACTAGAACACACACACACACACACACTAGAACACACACTAGAAAACACTAGAACACACACACACACACACACACACACTAGAACACACACACACACACTAGAACACACACTAGAACACACACTAGAACACACACTCACACTAGAACACACACTCACACTAGAACACACACACACTAGAACACACTAGAACACACACACACACACACACTAGAACACACACTAGAAAACACTAGAACACACACACACACACTAGAACACACACACACACTAGAACACACACTAGAACACACACTAGAACACACACACTAGAACACACACACACTAGAACAGACAGACACTAGAACAGACACACATTAGAACACACTAGAACACACTAGAACACACTAGAACACACACTACAACACACACTAAAACACACACATTAGAACAGACACACACTAGAACACACACACACACACTAGAACACACACAATAGAACACACACACAAATGCACACACACGATCAGAAAAAGAGAGAACCCCACAACCACCCCACCACTCTTCATCCTCCTTCTCTCCTCCTCCCCCTCCCTTCCTCCTCCTCCTCTCCTCACCCTTCTCTCCTCCTCCTCCTTCTCCTCCTCCTTCTCTCCTCACCCTTCTCTCCTCCTCTCCACCCTGCTCCTCTCTTCCCCCCTCTGATCCACAAGAACAAACAGATTTCTCCAAAGGTCTGAAAGCCTCAGCCCTAACCCCTCCCCTCATTCCCTAACCACTCCCCTCATTCCCTAACCCCTACCTAACACACACACCCCAACTCCAGAGAGCTAGATGAGCTAACACCAATCAGAGAAGAGCTACAGACACCACCTGGTACTGTTGGTTCTCACCCTGGTACTGTAGGGGAAAGTCTATCTTGGGTCCGATGACGTAGTGTCCTTCTTCCAGAGAGAGAGCGGTGACAGTGGTCCACTGTCGGCATGAGTGGAGCACCACCATATCATCCTCACACAGACCCTCTACACACTCCCCTAGAGAAACCCAGGCACACAAACACACACACACATTACAGAACACACAGTTGAACTTGTTAACTGATTAATTAAGTGAGAGCTTGTTAACTGATTAATTAACTGAGAGCTTGTTAACTGATTAATTAACTGAGAGCTTGTTAACTGATTAATTAACTGAGAGCTTGTTAACTGATTAATTAAGTGAGAGCTTGTTAACTGATTAATTAACTGAGAGCTTGTTAACTGATTAATTAACTGAGAGCTTGTTAACTGATTAATTAACTGAGAGCTTGTTAACTGATTAATTAAGTGAGAGCTTGTTAACTGATTAATTAAGTGAGAGCTTGTTAACTGATTAATTAAGTGAGAGCTTGTTAACTGATTAATTAACTGAGAGCTTGTTAACTGTGTTTGTTTTGAGGTGTGACTGCCCAGGGGAAGATACAGGTGAGAGGTGAAGCTGTGTTTGTTTTGAGGTGTGACTGCCCAGGGGAAGATACAGGTGAGAGGTGAAGCTGTGTTTGTTTTGAGGTGTGACTGCCCAGGGGAAGATACAGGTGAGAGGTGAAGCTGTGTTTGTTTGGAAGCCTTGTTTTGCTAAGAGAAGTATGACTGAATGATGATGACTTGAGTTCAAGTTATAATGCTTTCCTTCCACTTGCACTGATGTTGTTTGATTTGATTGTTGTAACCTAGGTTAACCACTCTCACTACTGTTGAGCTGGTGGTAACACTGACTAGTGGACTTGTGAGCTGTTAAATAGCCTGTAGCCTGTAGTAGCAAAAAATATATATACGGTACCTAGGGGGGTGTAGTCAGATAGGTGGTACCTAAGGGGGTGTAGTCAGATCTATGGTACCTAGGGGGGTGTAGTCAGATCTATGGTACCTAGGAGGGTGTAGTCAGATCTATGGTACCTAGGGGGGTGTAGTCAGATCTATGGTACCTAGGGGGTGTAGTCAGATCTATGGTACCTAGGAGGGTGTAGTCAGATCTATGGTACCTAGGGGGGTGTAGTCAGATCTATGGTACCTAGGGGGGTGTAGTCAGATCTATGGTACCTAGGGGGGTGTAGTCAGATCTATGGTACCTAGGGGGGTGTAGTCAGATCTATGGTACCTAGGGAGGTGTAGTCAGATCTATGGTACCTAGGAGGGTGTAGTCAGATCTATGGTACCTAGGGGGGTGTAGTCAGATCTGTGGTACCTAGGGGGGTGTAGTCAGATCTATGGTACCTAGGGGGTTGTAGTCAGATCTATGGTACCTAGGAGGGTGTAGTCAGATCTATGGTACCTAGGGGGGTGTAGTCAGATCTATGGTACCTAGGGGGGTGTAGTCAGATCTATGGTACCTAGGAGGGTGTAGTCAGATCTATGGTACCTAGGGAGGTGTAGTCAGATCTATGGTACCTAGGAGGGTGTAGTCAGATCTATGGTACCTAGGGGGGTGTAGTCAGATCTATGGTACCTAGGGGGGTGTAGTCAGATCTATGGTACCTAGGAGGGTGTAGTCAGATCTATGGTACCTAGGGGGGTGTAGTCAGATCTATGGTACCTAGGGGGGTGTAGTCAGATCTATGGTACCTAGGGGGGTGTAGTCAGAGCTATGGTACCTAGGGGGGTGTAGTCAGATCTATAGTACCTAGGGGGGTGTAGTCAGATCTATGGTACCTAGGGGGGTGTAGTCAGATCTATGGTACCTAGGAGGATGTAGCCAGATATATGGTACCTAGGGGGGTGTAGTCAGATCTATGGTACCTAGGGGGGTGTAGTCAGATCTAGCGTACCTAGGGGGGTGTAGTCAGATCTATGGTACCTAGGAGGGTGTAGTCAGATCTATGGTACCTAGGGGGTGTAGTCAGATCTATGGTACCTAGGGGGGTGTAGTCAGATCTATGGTACCTTGGGGGGTGTAGTCAGATCTATGGTATCTAGGAGAGTGTAGTCAGATCTATGGTACCTAGGAGGGCGTAGTCAGATATATGGTACCTAGGAGGTTGTAGTCAGATCTATGGTACCTAGGAGGGTGTAGTCAGATCTATGGTACCTAGGGGGGTGTAGTCAGATCTATGGTACCTAGGGGGGTGTAGTCAGATCTATGGTACCTAGGGGGGTGTAGTCAGATCTATGGTACCTAGGGGGTGTAGTCAGATCTATGGTACCTAGGGGGGTGTAGTCAGATCTATGGTACCTAGGGGGGTGTAGTCAGATCTATGGTACCTAGGAGGGTGTAGTCAGATCTATGGTACCTAGGGGGGTGTAGTCAGATCTATGGTACCTAGGGGGGTGTAGTCAGATCTATGGTACCTAGGGGGGTGTAGTCAGATCTATGGTACCTAGGGGGGTGTAGTCAGATCTATGGTACCTAGGGGGTGTAGTCAGATCTATGGTACCTAGGGGGGTGTAGTCAGATCTATGGTACCTAGGGGGGTGTAGTCAGATCTATGGTACCTAGGGGGGTGTAGTCAGATCTATGGTACCTAGCGGGGTGTAGTCAGATCTATGGTACCTAGGGGGGTGTAGTCAGATCTATGGTACCTAGGGGGGTGTAGTCAGATCTATGGTACCTAGGGGGGTGTAGTCAGATCTATGGTACCTAGGGGGGTGTAGTCAGATCTATGGTACCTAGGGGGGTGTAGTCAGATCTATGGTACCTAGGGGGTGTAGTCAGATCTATGGTACCTAGGGGGGTGTAGTCAGATCTATGGTACCTAGGAGGGTGGCTTTTTGTTGAGTGTAAAATGTCTCAAACCTGGCGGTCAGTTCCCTCACCAGCTCGTTAGTATTCAGAACACTCACCGGCAGATTACATAATTTACATATGAAAAGCAGAGCAAGCCTTTAACAACACAACAGACACTTTGTGGTGGTTTGGCCAAACTGTTAAATAAGTGACTTGCTACTGTGAGGGTTTAAACTCAAGCTGGAGTAACAAGTCATCTTTATTACAGACCTAGGGCCCTACATACCAAACCTTTAGGAACTATTTTTATCCAGAGATTATTATTCTTTAGTGTTCAGTTCCTGTTTCAACTCTCCGAATTCAATCTATCATTATTATTCTCTACACGGATAACACTATTATAGAGCCAGTTGGGTTTAGTGTTTAGGAATGAATATTGAGGGTGTAGTAGGTGTAGTAGGTGTAGTAGGCAAAGTGAAGGATGGATAGAAAGATAGAGGGAGGATAGAGGAGAGAGGGAGGTGCATCCTCCAAGGTCTTACCGGGCGCCAGGCGGACCAGACAGGGCAGGCGGACCTTACTGACCACAGCATCTAACGGAGCCAACACCGAGCTCCAAGACACCTCCGACAGGCTGGTCCAAAGCTTCTCCATCATATCTCATACTCAGGCTACGTCATCATATCCCACACCTCGCTACACCGGGAGAGGTCCGGGATGGTGCAGCTCCTCGCTCAGTCTCGCCATTTTTTAGAGAGAGAGAGAAAGTTGAATTGACAGAAAGTGCACGGAAGGTGTGGGCGGGGAACTAGCGAGCTCTGTTCCTGTTCTTCTTGCGGACATCTACTCCTCCCATCTCTCTCTGAGCATCACTCCCTCCCCTCGAACAGCCAATCACTGACTCCAGTGGATCCTCCAGTAGATCTATCTAGGCCTAGAGGGACCAGGTCGGATGTTTACTGAATGAGCTCCGCCGGGAGAACTGACAGGCTCAAACAAATTGCCTCCAGAGGAAGCGGACTGAAACCTGAGCAGTGGTGAATGAATCTAATGGAATATAAATACCAACCCTTAATGCATACGTTTAAACTGTACAGTCTGTGAGCTCAACAAAAATTTGATAAACATTTTCCTTAAAGTAGATTTTTCAAGATTGCTAATGTTACTGTCCCCACTACAAAATACCTGTTTCTACTGAGTTCTGTTGCAGACCTGTTTCTACTGAAGACCTGTTTCTACTGAGTTCTACTACAGATCTGTATCTACTGAGTTCTACTACAGATCTGTTTCTACTAAGTTCTACTACAGATCTGTTTCTACTGAGTTCTACTACAGATCTGTTTCTACTAAGTTCTACTACAGATCTGTTTCTACTGAGTTCTACTACAGATCTGTTTCTACTGAGTTCTACTACAGATCTGTTTCTACTGAGTTCTACTACAGATCTGTTTCTACTGAGTTCTACTACAGATCTGTTTCTACTGAGTTATACTACAGATCTGTTTCTACTAAGTTCTACTACAGATCTGTTTCTACTGAGTTCTACTACAGATCTGTTTCTACTGAGTTCTACTACAGATCTGTTTCTACAGAGTTCCACTACAGATCTGTTTCTACTGGGTTCTACTACAGATCTGTTTCTACTGAGTTCCACTACAGACCTGTTTCTACTGAGTTCTACTACAGATCTGTTTCTACTGAGTTCTACTACAGACCTGTTTCTACTGAGTTCTACTACAGATCTGTTTCTACTGAGTTCTACTACAGATCTGTTTCTACTGAGTTCTACTACAGATCTGTTTCTACTGAGTTCTACTACAGACCTGTTTCTACTGAGTTCTACTACAGATCTGTTTCTACTGAGTTCTACTACAGATCTGTTTCTACTGAGTTCTACTACAGACCTGTTTCTACTGAGTTCTACTACAGATCTGTTTCTACTGAGTTCTACTACAGATCTGTTTCTACTGAGTTCTACTACAGACCTGTTTCTACTGAGTTCTACTACAGATCTGTTTCTACTGAGTTCTACTAAACTGAGTTCTACTACAGATCTGTTTCTACTGAGTTCTACTACAGACCTGTTTTCTACGGAGCTCTACTTCACTACAGAAAAGTCATGTTGATTGCGCTCCAGCCAAACACAAAGTAAAATACCCAGCCATCACCTTTGTCTTGAGACATGCAATGGAGACGTCTCAAGATACTTTTGTTCAAGACATGTTGAAGAGATACAGCCTGTCTCAAGGAACTAACTACTCATTCAAGGGTTTTTCTTTATTTGTACTATTTTCAACAATGTAGAATAATAGTGAAGACATTAAAACTATGAATTAACACATGAAATCAAGTAGTAACCAAAAAAGTGTTGTACAAATCAAAATATAGGATGGGGGACTCATTACCATGGCTGCCCAGTCATTTTAATTCCATAGATAGGGCCCAATTCAATTATTTAAACTCTTCTGGTCACACACACACTAAGGAGCATTATAAAGGGCTCCCTCTGCTCCACACACACTAAGGAGCATTATAAAGGACTCCCTCTGCTGGCCACACACACTAAGGAGCATTATAAAGGACTCCCTCTGCTCCACACACACTAAGGAGCATTATAAAGGGTTCCCTCTGCTCCACACACACTAAGGAGCATTATAAAGGGTTCCCTCTGCTCCACACACACTAAGGAGCATTATAAAGGGTTCCCTCTGCTCCACACACACTAAGGAGCATTATAAAGAACTCCCTCTGCTCCACACACACTAACCCTTTTCTCTATATACATCAACGATGTCGCTCTCGCTGCTGGTGACTCTCTGATCCACCTCTACGCAGATGACACCGTTCTGTATACATCTGGCCCCTCTTTGGACACTGTGTTAACTAACCTTCAAACGAGCTTCCATGCCATACAACACTCCTTCCATGGCCTCCAACTGCTCTTAAATGCTAGTAAAACTAAATACATGCTTTTCTATCGTACGCTGCCAGCACCCGCCCACCGGACTATCATCACTACTCTCGACGGGTCTGACGTAGAATATGTGGACACCTACAAATAGCTAGGCATCTGGTTAGACTATAAACTCAACTTCCAGACTCGCATCAACCATCTCCAATCCAAAATTAAATCCAGAATTGGCTTCCTATATCGCAACAAAGCCTCCTTCACTCATGCTGCCAAACATGCCCTTGTAAAACTTACCATCCTACCGATCCTTGATGTCTGCGATGTCATTTACAAAATAGCCTCCAACACTCTACTTAGCAAATTGGATGTAGTCTATCACAGTGCCATCCGTTTTGTCACCAAAGCCCCATACACTACCCACCACTGCGACCTGTATGCTCTCGTTGGCTGGCCTTCATTATATATTCGTCACCAAACCCACTGGCTCCAGGTCATCTATAAGTCTTTATTAGGTAAATCCCCGCCTTATCTCAGCTCGCTGGTCACTATAGCAACACCCACCCATAGCATGCGCTCCAGCAGGTATATCTCACTGGTCACCCCCAAAGCCAACACCTCTTTTGGCCGCCATTCCTTCCAGTTCTCTGCTGCCAACGACTGGAACGAATTGCAAAAATCATTGAAGCTGGAGACTACCATCTCCCTCAATAACTTTAAGCATCAGCTGTCAAAGCTGCTTATCGATCACTGCACCTGTATATAGCCCTTCTGTAAATAGCCCATCCTACTACCTCATCCCCATATTTATTTTTATTATTTTCACTAATCTTGCACTCCAGTATCTCTATTTGCACATCATAATTTGCACATCCTTCATTCCTGTGTTAATGATGATAATCTGTAATTTATTTCACCACTATGGTCTATTTATTGTCCTACCTCCTAACCTTACGGCATTTTGTACTACATTTGCACTCTGTATATAGATTTCTATTGTGTTTTTGACTGTATGTTTGTTTACTGTGTAACGTGTTGTTTTTGTCTCACTGCTTTGCTTTGTCTTGGTCAGGTCTCAGTTGCAAATGAGAACTAGTTCTCAACTGGCCTACCTGGTTAAATAAAGGTGAAATAAAACCTACCTGGTTAAATAAAGGTGAAATAAAAAATAAATAAAAAAAGGAGCATTATAAAGGGTTCCCTCTGCTCCACACACACTAAGGAGCATTATAAAGGACTCCATCTGCTCCACACACACTAAGGAGCATTATAAAGAACAGAAGACACCAGGGATATAAATTAAACAAGCTTGTTTTTAATGGAGATGCAAAACTGTTTGAATTTCCTTGAGAACATTCCATCTCTTACATACAAGGGAGGCAGGTAGCCTAGCGGTTAAGAGCGTTGGGCCAGTAACCGAAAGGTTGCTGGTTCGAATCCCCGAGCCGATTAGGTGAAAAAAACGGTCAATGTGCTCTTGAGCAAGGCACTTAACCCTAATTGCTCCTGTAAGTCACTCTGGATAAGAGCGTCTGGTAAATGACTAAAATACAGAGTGAACGTTTCAACTTTACAGAAATATAGCATCACAAACGCTCCCAACCCAAACATGCAGATATTTAACAACCCAAAAAAGGACAATAAATCAAAATGTTAAACAATCCCCCATCGTTAAACAGACATCTGGTTCTCTGGTTGGATCAGACATCTTAACAAGCTGTTCTCTGGTTGGATCAGACATCTTAACAAGCTGTTCTCTGGTTGGATCAGACATCTTAACAAGCTGTTCTCTGGTTGGATCAGACATCTTAACAAGCTGTTCTCTGGTTGGATCAGACATCTTAACAAGCTGTTCTCTGGTTGGATCAGACATCTTAACAAGCTGTTCTCTGGTTGGATCAGACATCCTAACAAGCTGTTCTCTGGTTGGATCAGACATCTTAACAAGCTGTTCTCTGGTTGGATCAGACATCTTAACAAGCTGTTCTCTGGTTGGATCAGACATCTTAACAAGCTGTTCTCTGGTTGGATCAGACATCCTAACAAGCTGTTCTCTGGTTGGATCAGACATCCTAACAAGCTGTTCTCTGGTTGGATCAGACATCCTAACAAGCTGTTCTCTGGTTGGATCAGACATCCTAACAAGCTGTTCTCTGGTTGGATCAGACATCCTAACAAGCTGTTCTCTGGTTGGATCAGACATCCTAACAAGCTGTTCTCTGGTTGGATCAGACATCCTAACAAGCTGTTCTCTGGTTGGATCAGACATCCTAACAAGCTGTTCTCTGGTTGGATCAGACATCCTAACAAGCTCTGGTTGGTGGGGAAATGTAAACCTTTCTGCTTAGCCTCGCCCTGGGGGGAGGAGCCACAATATTACACTTCTAATTTAATTGGGTGGGTGAGGCTCCACCCGTCTTCCATATAAGGCACAGGACAAAATAAACCCAATCTCCGTTACTTGTTTACAAATCTCAAAATGACCAAATACGGCATCTTGACAAAACCCACTAGTGTACAAAATGTTAATCCTACATATTTTTTTCTTTTTTTCTTTGACCAACGGTGAGGAGACCAGGTGGCCTCAGCCAAAGGAAAGGTTTTAAAAAAGTTGAGTGACCTTTTCACTCTCATTTTGCAAATAAACAGGAAACATGATTTATCTTTTGATCAGAAACAAACTGATCTTTAGAAAGCTAAGGAGAGAGGGAACGTGGGGGGGGCAGAAAAATGAAGTGGTATATTTCCAGAGGAAGATCGAGAGAGAGGATAGGGGACGGCAAGAGACAGAGACAGAGAGAGAGCGAGACAGAGAGAGAGCGAGACAGAGAGAGAGCGAGACAGAGAGAGAGCGAGACAGAGAGAGAGCGAGACAGAGAGAGAGCGAGACAGAGAGAGAGCGAGACAGAGAGAGAGCGAGACAGAGAGAGAGCGAGACAGAGAGAGAGCGAGACAGAGAGAGAGCGAGACAGAGAGAGAGCGAGACAGAGAGAGAGCGAGACAGAGAGAGAGCGAGACAGAGAGAGAGCGAGAGCGAGACAGAGCGAGAGCGAGACAGAGAGAGAGCGAGAGCGAGACAGAGAGAGAGCGAGAGCGAGACAGAGAGAGAGCGAGAGCGAGACAGAGAGAGAGCGAGAGCGAGACAGAGAGAGAGCGAGAGCGAGACAGAGAGAGAGCGAGAGCGAGACAGAGAGAGAGCGAGAGCGAGACAGAGAGAGAGCGAGGGCGAGACAGAGAGAGAGCGAGGGCGAGACAGAGCGAGAGCGAGACAGAGAGAGAGCGAGACAGAGAGAGAGCGAGAGCGAGACAGAGAGAGAGCGAGACAGAGAGAGCGAGACAGAGAGAGCGCGACAGAGAGAGCGAGACAGAGAGAGAGCGAGACAGAGAGAGAGCGAGACAGAGAGAGAGCGAGAGCGAGACAGAGAGAGCGAGAGCGAGACAGAGAGAGCGAGACAGAGAGAGCGAGAGCGAGACAGAGAGAGCGAGACAGAGAGAGCGAGAGCGAGACAGAGAGAGCGAGAGCGAGACAGAGAGAGCGAGACAGAGCGAGAGAGAGCGAGAGCGAGACAGAGAGAGCGAGAGCGAGACAGAGAGAGCGAGACAGAGCGAGAGGAGAGCGAGAGAGCGAGAGAGAGCGAGAGAGAGAGAGAGAGAGAGAGAGAGAGACAGAGAGAGACAGAGAGACAGAGAGAGACAAGAGACAGAGAGACAGAGAGACAGAGAGAGAGAGACAGAGAGAGAGCGAGAGAGAGCGAGAGCGAGAGAGCGAGAGAGAGAGACAGAGACAGAGAGAGAGAGAGAGACAGAGAGACAGAGAGAGAGAGACAGAGAGAGAGAGAGACAGAGAGAGAGAGAGACAGAGAGAGAGAGAGACAGAGAGAGAGAGAGAGAGACAGAGAGAGAGAGACAGAGAGAGAGAGAGAGAGACAGAGAGAGAGAGAGAGACGAGAGAGAGAGAGAGAGAGAGAGAGAGACAGCGAGAGAGAGAGAGACAGCGAGAGAGAGAGAGAGACAGCGAGAGAGAGAGAGACAGCGAGAGACAGAGAGAGAGACAGAGAGAGAGAGACAGAGAGAGAGACAGAGAGAGAGACAGAGAGAGAGACAGAGAGAGAGACAGAGAGAGAGACAGAGAGAGAGACAGAGAGAGAGACAGAGAGAGAGACAGAGAGAGAGACAGAGAGAGAGGACAGAGAGAGAGACAGAGAGAGCGAGAATAGGAGGTCAAGAGAATTGATGAGAACAGATAAGAGGGGATGAGTGATAGAGGGATGAGTGATAGAGGGATGAGTGATAGAGGGATGAGTGATAGAGGGGATGAGTGATAGAGATAAAGAGTGCATGTCTGTGTGTGTTCTTGCGTGAGTGTGTGAGGGACAGACAGACAGACAGACAGACAGGGTGAGTTGTTCTAACTGCAGCATTTGCTCTTCCATCCTGTGACTCCACTCCCACCACTGATGTCCACGTTTTTCACTGTTGGGC
>CM042412.1:376156-383656 GCA_023634145.1 Thymallus thymallus
ACTGTATTCTATACTATTCTACTGTATTCTATACTATTCTACTGTATGTACTGTATTCTATACTATTCTACTGTATAAACTGTATTCTATACTATTCTACTGTATAAACTGTATTCTATACTATTCTACTGTATAAACTGTATTCTATACTATTCTATACTATTCTACTGTATTCTATACTATTCTACTGTATTCTATACTATTCTACTGTATTCTATACGAGAGAGAGAGAGATTCTGGAACATGTGGAACAATTTAAGACGACACACTAATGAATATCACACTACTGACCATATATACACCTTACACTAATGAATATCACACTACTGACCATATATACACCTTACACACACTAATGAATATCACACTACTGACCATATATACACCTTACACAAACTAATGAATATCACACTACTGACCATATATACACCTTACACAAACTAATGAATATCACACTACTGACCATATATACACCTTACACACACTAATGAATATCACACTACTGACCATATATACACCTTACACACACTAATGAATATCACACTACTGACCATATATACACCTTACACAAACTAATGAATATCACACTACTGACCATATATACACACTAATGAATATCACACACTAATGAATATCACACTACTGACCATATATATACACCTTACACACACTAATGAATATCACACTACTGACCATATATACACCTTACACACACTAATGAATATCACACTACTGACCATATATACACCTTACACACACTAATGAATATCACACTACTGACCATATATACACCTTACACACACTAATGAATATCACACTACTGACCATATATACACACTAATGAATATCACACTACTGACCATATATACACCTTACACACACTAATGAATATCACACTACTGACCATATATACACCTTACACACACTAATGAATATCACACTACTGACCATATATACACCTTACACACACTAATGAATATCACACTACTGACCATATATACACCTTACACACACTAATGAATATCACACTACTGACCATATATACACCTTACACACACTAATGAATATCACACTACTGACCATATATACACCTTACACACACTAATGAATAACACACTACTGACCATATATACACCTTACACACACTAATGAATATCACACTACTGACCATATATACACACTAATGAATATCACACACTAATGAATATCACACTACTGACCATATATACACCTTACACACACTAATGAATATCACACTACTGACCATATATACACACTAATGAATATCACACTACTGACCATATATACACCTTACACAAACTAATGAATATCACACTACTGACCATATATACACCTTACACACACTAATGAATATCACACTACTGACCATATATACACACTAATGAATATCACACACTAATGAATATCACACTACTGACCATATATACACCTTACACACACTAATGAATATCACACTACTGACCATATATACACCTTACACACACTAATGAATATCACACTACTGACCATATATACACCTTACACACACTAATGAATATCACACTACTGACCATATATACAACTTACACAAACTAATGAATATCACACTACTGACCATATATACACCTCACACACACTAATGAATAACACACTACTGACCATATATACACACTAATGAATATCACACTACTGACCATATATACACCTTACACAAACTAATGAATATCACACTACTGACCATATATACACCTTACACAAACTAATGAATAACACACTACTGACCATATATACACACTAATGAATATCACACACTAATGAATATCACACTACTGACCATATATACACCTTACACAAACTAATGAATATCACACTACTGACCATATATACACACTAATGAATATCACACACTAATGAATATCACACTACTGACCATATATACACCTTACACAAACTAATGAATATCACACTACTGACCATATATACACCTTACACAAACTAATGAATATCACACTACTGACCATATATACACCTCACACAAACTAATGAATATCACACTACTGACCATATATACACCTTACACACACTAATGAATATCACACTACTGACCATATATACACCTCACACACACTAATGAATATCACACTACTGACCATATATACACCTTACACACACTAATGAATATCACACTACTGACCATATATACACCTCACACACACTAATGAATATCACACTACTGACCATATATACACCTTACACACACTAATGAATATCACACTACTGACCATATATACACCTCACACACACTAATGAATATCACACTACTGACCATATATACACCTTACACACACTAATGAATATCACACTACTGACCATATATACACCTTACACACACTAATGAATATTACACTACTGACCATATATACACCTTACACACACTAATGAATATCACACTACTGACCATATATACACCTTACACACACTAATGAATATCACACTACTGACCATATATACACCTTACACACACTAATGAATATCACACTACTGACCATATATACACCTTACACACACTAATGAATATCACACTACTGACCATATATACACCTTACACACACTAATGAATAACACACTACTGACCATATATACACCTTACACACACTAATGAATAACACACTACTGACCATATATACACCTTACACACACTAATGAATAACACACTACTGACCATATATACACCTTACACACACTAATGAATAACACACTACTGACCATATATACACCTTACACACACTAATGAATATCACACTACTGACCATATATACACCTTACACACACTAATGAATATCACACTACTGACCATATATACACCTAACACACACTAATGAATAACACACTACTGACCATATATACACCTTACACACACTAATGAATAACACACTACTGACCATATATACACCTTACACACACTAATGAATAACACACTACTGACCATATATACACCTTACACACACTAATGAATAACACACTACTGACCATATATACACCTTACACACACTAATGAATATCACACTACTGACCATATATACACCTTACACACACTAATGAATATCACACTACTGACCATATATACACCTTACACACACTAATGAATATCACACTACTGACCATATATACACCTTACACACACTAATGAATATCACACTACTGACCATATATACACCTTACACACACTAATGAATATCACACTACTGACCATATATACACCTTACACACACTAATGAATATCACACTACTGACCATATATACACCTTACACACACTAATGAATATCACACTACTGACCATATATACACCTTACACACACTAATGAATATCACACTACTGACCATATATACACCTCACACAAACTAATGAATATCACACTACTGACCATATATACACCTTACACACACTAATGAATATCACACTACTGACCATATATACACCTCACACACACTAATGAATATCACACTACTGACCATATATACACCTCACACACACTAATGAATATCACACTACTGACCATATATACACCTTACACACACTAATGAATATCACACTACTGACCATATATACACCTTACACACACTAATGAATATCACACTACTGACCATATATACACACTAATGAATATCACACACTAATGAATATCACACTACTGACCATATATACACCTTACACACACTAATTAATATCACACTACTGACCATATATACACCTTACACAAACTAATGAATATCACACTACTGACCATATATACACCTTACACACACTAATGAATATCACACTACTGACCATATATACACCTTACACACACTAATGAATATCACACTACTGACCATATATACACCTTACACACACCAATGAATATCACACTACTGACCATATATACACCTTACACACACTAATGAATATCACACTACTGACCATATATACACCTTACACACACTAATGAATATCACACTACTGACCATATATACACCTTACACACACTAATGAATATCACACTACTGACCATATATACACCTTACACACACTAATGAATATCACACTACTGACCATATATACACCTTACACACACTAATGAATATCACACTACTGACCATATATACACCTTACACACACTAATGAATATCACACTACTGACCATATATACACCTTACACACACTAATGAATATCACACTACTGACCATATATACACCTTACACACACTAATGAATATCACACTACTGACCATATATACACCTTACACACACTAATGAATATCACACTACTGACCATATATACACCTTACACACACTAATGAATATCACACTACTGACCATATATACACCTTACACACACTAATGAATATCACACTACTGACCATATATACACCTTACACACACTAATGAATATCACACTACTGACCATATATACACCTTACACACACTAATGAATATCACACTACTGACCATATATACACCTTACACACACTAATGAATATCACACTACTGACCATATATACACCTTACACACACTAATGAATAACACACTACTGACCATATATACACACTAATGAATATCACACTACTGACCATATATACACACTAATGAATATCACACTACTGACCATATATACACCCTACACACACTAATGAATATCACACTACTGACCATATATACACCTTACACACACTAATGAATATCACACTACTGACCATATATACACCTTACACACACTACTGACCATATATACACACTAATGAATATCACACACTAATGAATATCACACTACTGACCATATATACACCTTACACACACTAATGAATATCACACTACTGACCATATATACACCTTACACACACTAATGAATATCACACTACTGACCATATATACACCTTACACACACTAATGAATATCACACTACTGACCATATATACACCTTACACACACTAATGAATATCACACTACTGACCATATATACACCTTACACACACTAATGAATATCACACTACTGACCATATATACACCTTACACACACTAATGAATATCACACTACTGACCATATATACACCTTACACACACTAATGAATATCACACTACTGACCATATATACACCTTACACACACTAATGAATATCACACTACTGACCATATATACACCTTACACACACTAATGAATATCACACTACTGACCATATATACACCTTACACACACTAATGAATATCACACTACTGACCATATATACACCTTACACACACTAATGAATATCACACTACTGACCATATATACACCTTACACACACTAATGAATATCACACTACTGACCATATATACACCTTACACACACTAATGAATATCACACTACTGACCATATATACACCTTACACACACTAATGAATATCACACTACTGACCATATATACACCTTACACACACTAATGAATATCACACTACTGACCATATATACACCTTACACACACTAATGAATATCACACTACTGACCATATATACACCTTACACACACTAATGAATATCACACTACTGACCATATATACACCTTACACACACTAATGAATATCACACTACTGACCATATATACACCTTACACACACTAATGAATATCACACTACTGACCATATATACACCTTACACACACTAATGAATATCACACTACTGACCATATATACACCTTACACACACTAATGAATAACACACTACTGACCATATATACACACTAATGAATATCACACTACTGACCATATATACACACTAATGAATATCACACTACTGACCATATATACACCCTACACACACTAATGAATATCACACTACTGACCATATATACACCTTACACACACTAATGAATATCACACTACTGACCATATATACACCTTACACACACTAATGAATATCACACTACTGACCATATATACACCTTACACACACTAATGAATATCACACTACTGACCATATATACACCTTACACACACTAATGAATATCACACCAAGGCCTGATCGCCCCAATAACTACCGTGGATACGAGTCAATATTCTGAACCAAGGCCTGATCGCCCCAATAACTACCGTGGATACGAGTCAATATTCTGAACCAAGGACTGATCGCCCCAATAACTACCGTGGATACGAGTCAATATTCTGAACCAAGGACTGATCGCCCCAATAACTACCGTGGATACGAGTCAACAAGGAAAGGCACGACGGGGGGAGCTAGAAACAGATGCACTTTCTCCTTTACTGGGAGAAATATTCCTCAACAAGAGATTCATTATTCACACACATTACTACATTTATTACACATTATAACTAAAAAAATCAAAAAATCCTCCTGGGTGAAGGAGCAACCGCTGCTCTTGCAGACAATATGTATTAACCTGTCATAGCCTGAGACACTGAATAATAACATCTGCATAGTAAACAGTAACTTACTTATTATTAGTGGTGTTATTATTATTCTAAATAGTAGTGGTACGGTAGTAGGGGTGATGGTATTGATAGCAGTTTAATGATGGTAGTAGTAGTAGTAGTAGTACTAGTAGAAGTAGTAGTGGTAGTAGTAGTAGTAGTAGTGGCAGTAGTTGTAGAAGCAGTAGTTGTAGTGGTAGTAGTAGTAGTAGTAGAAGCGGTAGTGGTAGTAGTAGTAGTAGTAGAAGCGGTAGTGGTGGTAGTAGTAGTAGTAGTAGTAGTAGTGGTAGTAGTAGTGGTAGTAGTAGTGGTAGTAGTGGTAGTGGTAGTAGTAGTAGTAGTAGTAGTAGTAGTAGTAGTAGTAGTAGTAGTAGTAGTGGTAGTAGTAGTAGTGGTAGTGGTAGTAGTAGTGGTAGTAGTAGTTGTAGTGGCAGTAGTTGTAGAAGCAGTAGTGGTAGTAGTAGTAGTAGTAGTAGTAGTGGTAGTAGTAGTGGTAGTAGTAGTGGTAGTAGTAGTAGTAGTGGCAGTAGTAGTAGTAGTAGCGGCAGTAGTAGTAGTAGTAGCGGCAGTAGTGGCAGAAGTTGTAGAAGCAGTAGTAGAAGCAGTAGTGGTAGTAGTGGTAGTAGTAGTAGTGGTAGTAGTAGTAGTAGTAGTAGTAGTAGTGGTAGTAGTAGTAGTAGTGGCAGTAGTTGTAGAAGCAGTAGTGTTAGTAGTAGTAGTAGTAGTAGTAGTAGCAGCAGTAGCGGCAGTAGTAGTAGAAGCAGTAGTGGTAGTAGTAGAAGCAGTAGTGGTAGTAGTAGTAGTAGTAGTAGTAGTAGTAGTAGTGGCAGTAGTAGTAGTAGTAGTAGTGGCAGTAGTTGTAGAAGCAGTAGTGGTAGTAGTAGAAGCAGTAGTGGTAGTAGTAGTAGTAGTTGTAGAAGCAGTAGTGGTAGTGGTAGTAGTAGTGGTAGTGGTAGTAGCAGTAGTAGCAGTAGTAGTAGTAGTAGTAGTAGTAGTAGTAGCAGCAGTAGTGGCAGTAGTTGTAGAAGCAGTAGTAGCAGTAGTAGTAGTAGTAGTAGT
>CM042412.1:388656-403656 GCA_023634145.1 Thymallus thymallus
TAGTAGTAGTAGTAGTGGTAGTAGTAGTAGTTGTAGTAGCAGTAGTTGTAGTGGCAGTAGTTGTAGTGGCAGTAGTTGTAGTGGCAGTAGTTGTAGTGGCAGTAGTTGTAGTGGCAGTAGTTGTAGTGGCAGTAGTTGTAGAAGCAGTAGTAGTAGTAGTAGTAGTAGCAGTAGTAGTAGTAGTAGTAGTTGTAGTGATCTAATGGTGACGATGACAGTTAGTTCTAAGTTAGTGATGTTGAGAATCAGCTGTACATGTGATGGAAGGATACACTGTGCATGCGGAGGGATGTAATTCCATTGAATTGGGGATAGTTGAACCAAAAGACCTAGAATTGCCTTGTTTATCCCACTATAAAAGGTTCACTGTTATAAGATATATTTTTTTATTAATTTAAGCAAAATTCCCAGAAGGTAAACGAACACCATTTTAAATACAACCCATATTTATGTTTATTTATTTTACCATTTGTACTTTAACTATTTGCACATTGTTACAACACTGTATATAGACATAATATGACATTTGAAATGTCTTATCTTTTGAGTGAAATGTTTACTGTTAATTTTTGTTTACTATCTGCTTCACTTGCTTTGGAAATGTTAACATATGTTTCCCCAAGCCAATAAAGCCCTTGAATTGAAATTGAATTGAGATACACCGAGAGAGACAGAGAGATAAACTCAAGTCTATGAATTGGGCAAAACACCAACAATTAACAGCCCCCAGTCTCATTCTTAATGATACAGAAATCAAAAGCCTCCTGTATACAGAAGACCTGTTGCTGCTGTCTCTGCTACAGCAACAATTAGATCATCTGCAACAGTTGTCAGACCTGGGCCCTGCCAGTCAATCTCAAAAAGACTAACATTATGATGTTCCATATTTCAAGTGTGGGGTCTGCCTACAAAACAAGAACACTTAACTGAAACACTGCATGTGGAATATGTAAGGGTATCCTCAGAGTACAGGGAAAACTCCAACGGGATGTAAACAAAAGAGAAATACTCTTTTTGTGTGTCTGAGCCGTTGTTGCTCCTAGACGTTTCCACGTCACAATAACACCACTTACAGTTGACCGGGGCAGCTCTAGCAGGGCAGACATCTGACAAACTGACTTGTTGGGAAGGTGGCGTCCTATGAAGGTGCCACGTTGAAAGTCACTGAGCTCTTCAGTACGGGCCATTCTACTGCCAATGTTTGTCTATGGAGATGGAATGGCTGCGTGCATAATTTTAAACACCTGTCCACAACAGGTGTGGCTGAAATAGCAGAATCCACTATTTTGACGGGATGTCCACATACTTTTGGCCATGTAGTGTATATGTTAGAATTGTTTTAAAGTAGTTTTCATTGGGAAGGCAATCACTTTTGCATGTGAAAACACAGAATCCTACTCGTTACTCCACAGCTCAGGCCAGATTAATCGAATCCCCTTGGATAAACTCCGCCCATTTCTAAAATGTATCCTCTTCCAATCTGATTTTAAATCCAAAACAAAAATAAATGGTGTTTGCATGAATTTTTAGGACATAGACCATGTTGACTTTGTGGCTGTGGTAATTAGGAACCGAAATGTATTTGTCAAGCATGCCATCATTTCTAGATACATACATCCACTAGTTAGGTAAATGGTATGAAACACAAGGAGGTTTACAATAGTCAAAGGCAGAGCTAACTAGACTAGTTAGTTGAGAGCCACCAGTTAGCTAGATAACTAACGTTCGTATGACTATACAGTGTGTAGACTAACAAATGGTGTAAGTGGAACTTCAGCAATAACTACTTCAAACATGTATCCCAACAAACTGACTAGCTTGACTGGCATTATGTCATTTTAACGTTAAACAAACCATTTAGTACACTTCAGTTAGGTAGCTAACGTTAGTTATTTGTGGCTTTCACTTGAGTTTATCAAACTTGCGAAGTGGCCTGGGCCTTTTTGTTATCAGCTAGGTAGTTAATACGCTGTGTAACATTAGCTAACATCTTGACATCTTACATGTCTAAAGTTATCTAACCTACCTAGCTAGTTACTGGTGGTATATCGCAGATTCCATAGATCTGACCCCAGTAGTGTTGATGCCCCCGCCCCGGTCCCGGCCTCCCCTGACCCATCCGCCGCAGACCCTGTCCCATCCGCCCCAGACCCTGTCCCGGCCTCCCCAGACCCATCCGCCGCAGACCCTGTCCCATCCGCCCCAGACCCTGTCCCGGCCTCCCCAGACCCATCCGCCGCAGACCCTGTCCCATCCGCCCCAGACCCTGTCCCGGCCGCCCCAGACCCTGTCCCGGCCGCACCAGACCCAGACCCTGTCCCGGCCGCACCAGACCCAGACCCTTTCCCGGCCGCACCAGACCCAGACCCTGTCCCGGCCGCACCAGACCCATCCGCCGCAGACCCTGTCCCATCCGCCCCAGACCCTGTCCCGGCCGCCCCAGACCCTGTCCCGGCCGCACCAGACCCAGACCCTGTCCCGGCCGCACCAGACCCAGACCCTTTCCCGGCCGCACCAGACCCAGACCCTGTCCCGGCCGCACCAGACCCAGACCCTGTCCCGGCCGCACCAGACCCAGACCCTGTCCCGGCCGCACCAGACCCAGACCCTGTCCCATCCGCCCCAGACCCAGACCCTGTCCCGGCCGCCCCAGACCCTGTCCCGGCCGCCCCAGACCCTGTCCCGGCCGCCCCAGACCCTGTCCCGGCCGCCCCAGACCCTGTCCCGGCCACCCCAGACCCAGACCCTGTCCCGGCCACCCCAGACCCAGACCCTGTCCCGGCCACCCCAGACCCAGACCCTGTCCCGGCCACCCCAGACCCAGACCCTGTCCCGGCCACCCCAGACCCAGACCCTGTCCCGGCCACCCCAGACCCAGACCCTGTCCCGGCCACCCCAGACCCAGACCCTGTCCCGGCCACCCCAGACCCAGTCCCGGCCACCCCAGACCCTGTCCCGGCCACCCCAGACCCTGTCCCGGCCACCCCAGACCCTGTCCCGGCCACCCCAGACCCTGTCCCGGCCACCCCAGACCCTGTCCCGGCCACCCCAGACCCAGTCCCGGCCACCCCAGACCCAGTCCCGGCCACCCCAGACCCTGTCCCGGCCACCCCAGACCCAGTCCCGGCCGATCACCTATAGTGGAGATGAAGGTGGTGTTGAAGGCGTCGTCTGAGAATCGGAACAGCACGCAGGTCTTCCCCACGCCCGAGTCTCCGATCAGCAGGAGTTTGAAGAGCAGGTCGTAGGTCTTCTTCGCCATTGAAAAGGCAGATGTTTTCTCCAGACAGAGGATACACTCTCTACCAGAGGTCTAGAACCAGCCCGCGTTACAAACAGAGGAACGGTGTAGAATATCTGCGTGTAATGTTCATATGTTGATGTCCAAGTTAGTTGTATAGTTAACTAAATACCACCAGGGGTAGCGTGTCGCAACAGTATCCGACGAGTAGCTAATGTTATTTCCAAAGCAGAACCGTTTCTCTTACAGCGTGTGAATAAAAAACAACACCAATATATATCTTCTCGGGTGTGATTCCCCTTTTCCACTCTTTCTTTCTCTCACCCTGTCGAGACAAAATGGCTCCCCGATTTATTCTGTCTTCAAACTACCCCCGTCCTCATTCAAATTCTCGGCATACCCCGTCATTCCAAACGCTTTGGGACTCTCGATTAACAAGAATTATAAATTTTCGGAGGTGAAAAGAGTCAAATCACCGATGTTATCAGAGTTATTTGTTTTGTCGATGATTAGCCGAAACAGACTGTCGCCTTCGAATACAGCCAGCACGGCGACACCCTAGTTTACAGACACGCCTTTCCAGACCCTATTGTCAAAAACATCGCTCGGCGATTGGCTCTTGGCACTGCTTGTCAAATTGAAAGCTGAACCCGATTGGTCATATTGTCAACCATCAACGTGTTGACGTGTAGAAACGGCAAACGTTATTGCGTGGCCATTCCGGACCTTTCACAGGCTCAGACTCTCAGCTCATTTGACTGGTTGAACGTAACTGATTGATCCAAAATGGCCGCAGATGTTCGTCCTGGCTCGCCGGGGCAGATATGTGTATAAAATGACGAGATGCCCATGTCTCCAGTTGTTGTCTCAATGGCGAAAAGGAACGCGACAAGCTTAGGTCCAAAATAAGCGAATAGAAACGCCTTGGACTTATTTTAGACAGATTTTGGCCAGAGTGAAATCTCTCTCTTTGCATCAAACATAACAGGGATATCTGTAATTTCCCTCTTTTCTAAACAGCCTGGGGTGTCCTGTTTCAAAAACCATAAGTGTCTCTCTGGGTTTGTCCTAACATGCACAACTTATCAGTCTGACAACAGGAAGTATAGGCTTAACTTCAGTTATTTACTGACCAGCCGTGTGTGTCTGTAGATAACAGTTATTTACTGACCAGCCGTGTGTGTGTGTGTAGATAACAGTTATTTACTGACCAGCCGTGTGTGTGTCTGTAGATAAGTTATTTACTGACCAGCCGTGTGTGTGTCTGTAGATAACAGTTATTTACTGACCAGCCGTGTGTGTGTCTGTAGATAACAGTTATTTACTGACCAGCCGTGTGTGTGTCTGTAGATAACAGTTATTTGCTGACCAGCCGTGTGTGTGTGCAGATAACAGTTATTTACTGACCAGCCGTGTGTGTGTCTGTAGATAACAGTTATTTACTGACCAGCCGTGTGTGTGTGTGTGCAGATAACAGTTATTTACTGACCAGCCGTGTGTGTGTGTGTGCAGATAACAGTTATTTGCTGACCAGCCGTGTGTGTGTGTAGATAAGTTATTTACTGACCAGCCGTGTGTGTGTGTAGATAAGTTATTTACTGACCAGCCGTGTGTGTGTGTGTGTGTGTGTGTAGATAACAGTTATTTCCTGACCAGCCGTGTGTGTGTGTGTGTGTGTGTGTGTGTGTGTGTGTGTGCAGATAACAGGTCTTGTCCCTGTCCAGCCCTGTGGAAAACACTGTTCATTAATAAATCAATCACTAATCAGAGCCATCAGAGAGAGGAACATGTCTGTCAGTCAAACTCTGACACCCTCCGACACACTCCACACTCTGGCCCTTCAGCCAAATACAAACGCAACACGGAAAAGCACACACACAGTAAAAACAGGACATCCCACTACAACATGTCCTGAACTGGTCTCCCACACACACATACATATATATATATATATATGAACACACACACACGTGTCTATATATATATATATATATATATATATATATATATATATATATATACACACACACACGTATATATATATACACACACGTATATATATATACACACACACACACACGTATACAGTGGGGAGAACAAGTATTTGATACACTGCCGATTTTGCAGGTTTTCCTACTTACAAAGCATGTAGAGGTCTGTAATTTTTATCATAGGTACTCTTCAACTGTGAGTGACGGAATCTAAAACAAAGATCCAGAAAATCACATTGTATGATTTTTAAATAATTAATTTGCATTTTATTGCATGACATAAGTATTTGATCACCTACCAACCAGTAAGAATTCCGTCTCTCACAGACCTGTTAGTTTTTCTTTAAGAAGCCCTCCTGTTCTCCACTCATTACCTGTATTAACTGCACCTGTTTGAACTCGTTACCTGTATAAAAGACACCTGTCCACACACTCAATCAAACAGACTCCAACCTCTCCACAATGGCCAAGACCAGAGAGCTGTGTAAGGACATCAGGGATAAAATTGTAGACCTGCACAAGGCTGGGATGGGCTACAGGACAATAGGCAAGCAGCTTGGTGAGAAGGCAACAACTGTTGGCGCAATTATTAGAAAATGGAAGAAGTTCAAGATGACGGTCAATCTCCCTCGGTCTGGGGCACCATGCACGATCTCACCTCGTGGGGCAATGATCATGAGGAAGGTGAGGGATCAGCCCAGAACTACACGGCAGGACCTGGTCAATGACCTGAAGAGAGCTGGGACCACAGTCTCAAAGAAAACCATTAGTAACACACTACGCCGTCATGGATTAAAATCCTGCAGCGCACGCAAGGTCCCCCTGCTCAAGCCAGCGCATGTCCAGGCCCGTCTGAAGTTTGCCAATGACCATCAGGATGATCCAGAGGAGGAATGGGAGAAGGTCATGTGGTCTGATGAGACAAAAATAGAGCTTTTTGGTCTAAACTCCACTCGCCGTGTTTGGAGGAAGAAGAAGGATGAGTACAACGCCAAGAACACCATCCCAACCGTGAAGCATGGAGGTGGAAACATCATTCTTTGGGGATGCTTTTCTGCAAAGGGGACAGGACGACTGCACCGTATTGAGGGGAGGGTGGATGGGGCCATGTATCGCGAGATCTTGGCCAACAACCTCCTTCCCTCAGTAAGAGCATTGAAGATGGGTCGTGGATGGGTCTTCCAGCATGAGAACGACCCGAAACACACAGCCAGGGCAACTAAGGAGTGGCTCTGTAAGAAGCATCTCAACGTCCTGGAGTGGCCTAGCCAGTCTCCAGACCTGAACCCAATAGAAAATCTTTGGAGGGAGCTGAAAGTCAGCTCTCTGGTCTTGGCCATTGTGGAGAGGTTGGAGTCTGTTTGATTGAGTGTGTGGACAGGTGTCTTTTATACAGGTAAAGAGTTCAAACAGGTGCAGTTAATACCGGTAATGAGTGGAGAACAGGAGGGCTTCTTAAAGAAAAACTAACAGGTCTGTGAGAGCCGGAATTCTTACTGGTTGGTAGGTGATCAAATACTTATGTCATGCAATAAAATGCAAAATACTTTGTACAAAAGCCTTTGTTGGTAATGACAGCTTCAAGACGCCTCCTGTATGGAGAAACTAGTCGCATGCATTGCTCTGGTGTGATTTTGGCCCATTCTTCCACACAAACAGTCTTCAAATCTTAAAGGTTCCGTGGGCCTCTTCTATGAATCTTGATCTTCAGTTCTTTCCATAGATTTTCAATGGGATTTAAGTCAGGTGATTGGCTGGGCCATTCTAGCAGCTTTATTTTCTTTCTTTGAAACCAATTGAGAGTTTCCTTGGCTGTGTGTTTGGGATCATTGTCTTGCTGAAATGTCCACCCTCGTTTCATCTTCATCATCCTGGTAGATGGGAGCAGATTTTTGTCAAGAATGTCTCGGTAAATTTGCCCATTCATCCTTCCTTCAATTATGTGAAGCACATACACACACACACACACACACTGCGAGCCAAACGTTTGAAATATTACTCATTCAAGGATTTTTCTTTATTTGCACTATTTTTTACATTGTGAAGACAACACAACTATGACATAACACATGGAATCATGTAGTAACCAAACAAAGTGTTAAACAAATATATCAAAATATATTTTATATTTGAGATTCTTCAAATAGCCACCCTTTGCCTTGATGACAGCTTTGCACACTCTTGGCATTCTCTCAACCAGGTTGAAGAGGCACAGTTGGTCAGCACAGACCCTAAGCACTCTTGGGCTGATGCCATCAGGGCCCGCCGCTTTCCACTGATCTAGTCTCTCCAGCTCTCTCTTCACTTGGTTGGTGGTGAAAGCCAGCCCAGGTGGGGAGGTGGGGGGAAGGGGGGTGTTGAGGATCAGTCCAGAGGGAGCGGGGTCAGAGGTGGGGAGGGGCTCACTGATTGTCTCAACAGAGGTGTTGTGAGCAAATGGCCTGGGGAGCTGGACAGGGCCAGTATCGAACCAACGAAATTGGTTCAGCTCATTGGCTCTGTCCTGGGTCCTCTCCCCTCTTTACTGTTTGAAGCCAGTGATATTTCTCATACCCTTCCACACCTCTCTCACCTGGTTCTGGCTCAGCTTGTCCTTCATCTTCTCCTTATACCCTCTTCTTCTCATTCAGTAGGGCCTTCAGGTCGCTGGTGACCCAGGGTCTATTATTTGGAAAACAGCGTACCTTCCTGGTGGGTACAGTGTTGTCTACACAAAAATGGATATAGTCTGTTATGCAGTCAGTAAGTCCATAATACTAAGTGTATTGTCAGAGGTGAGTAGGGCGGAGCCAGGCGCAGGAGGATGATATTCAAAGAATAAGGTTTATTCAGCTATGACAGCGATCCACAGCAAAGCGTAAACCCAATACAGTCTGACTTACAAATGCGTACTGGAGAAAATAAACACACGGGTAACAAAACCCAGAGAATAAACGTACAACGATGCTCAACATGAGCTAGCAACCTCTTACATAGAACAATAACACAAAGACATGGGAGAGCAGAGGAAGATATATACACAGACTGATGAGGGGATGAGTACCAGGTGTGTGTGAAAACAAGACAAAACTAATGGAATGATGAAAAGGGAGCGACAGTACCTAGAAGGCCGGTGATGACGAACGCCGAAGCCCACCCAAACAAGGAGAGGTAGCTGTTAGTAGCCCATGTGCCTCACCCTAATAATTTGGTCTATTTTCACATCTTAATTTCACCTACTGATCTGACTTGGTGGTGCACATGTAGCCTATAACCTGTTTAAGAGAAATGTCATCATTGAATATTGTAAGAGCTTTCATTGTCTGTTTATATGCCCACTTTATTTATCCTATGGTTCTGACTTGGTGTACAGGGAGAACACTAAGAACAGTCCATATTCTGAATTCTGTACATTTCAAAAGGCTGAACAAATAGTTATATTGACTACGTCCGTCGTAGCTCATTAATGTCTTAATCTAAATTATGGATAGACTCTTATCTGCTTGTCGTCCCCTTATGCCATAGTTTGTACATCTCAAATATTCAGCAAGTGCTGTCTGTTAGTGTTAGACATATTTTAGTAGGCTATAACTCAGGTCTAACTCATTATAATAGCCTATACAGCCTGAAATTAGTTTGGATGCGGGTTTGAAGAAAAATCCTCCTCACCACGGCTGTGTAGAACCACCGTCCAGTGAGTTCATTAAAGATTCATAATTGAAGAGGAAAGTTTTCCTGATATTTCTTGTACCAAACCTTCAACACAATCAATCCATCGGCATCCTGTTGACATTAGGCTACAATAGTTTCTGCAGATAAGCCTGTTGCTACCAGTCTACATACACACACAACATGAGCAGATTAAAGACGTCAGAAAGGATGTGTTGGTAACTCTAAAGTATATCTTGTTTATTTTGACCGGAAGCCACACAACTAAACACATGAATGACAAATATCACACTTGACTCAAGTTATTCAACATTAGTTCAACTAAAGAATATATCCAAATAAAATATCTAAATGAATAAAACTAGTACATTTAATAGCGGAAAATAAACTAGTACATTTAATAGAATAAATAAACTAGTACATTTAATAGCGGAAAATAAACTAGAACATTTAATAGCGGAAAATAAACTAGAACATTTAATAGCGGAAAATAAACTAGAACATTTAATAGCGGAAAATAAACTAGAACATTTAATAGCATAAATAAACTAGTACATTTAATAGCGGAAAATAAACTAGTACATTTAATAGCGGAAAATAAACTAGTACATTTAATAGCGGAAAATAAACTAGTACATTTAATAGCACAAATAAACTAGTACATTTAATAGCACAAATAAACTAGTACATTTAATAGCACAAATAAACTAGTACATTTAATAGCATAAATAAACTAGTACATTTAATAGCATAAATAAACTAGTACATTTAATAGCATAAATAAACTAGTACATTTAATAGCATAATTAAACTAGTACATTTAATAGCATAAATAAACTAGTACATTTAATAGCATAATTAAACTAGTACATTTAATAGCATAAATAAACTAGTACATTTAATAGCATAAATAAACTAGTACATTTAATAGCATAAATAAACTAGTACATTTAATAGCATAAATAAACTAGTACATTTAATAGCATAAATAAACTAGTACATTTAATAGCATAAATAAACTAGTACATTTAATAGCGGAAAATAAACTAGTACATTTAATAGCATAAATAAACTAGTACATTTAATAGCATAAACAAACTAGTACATTTAATAGCATAAACAAACTAGTACATTTAATAGCATAAATAAACTAGTACATGTAATAGCATAATTAAACTAGTACATTTAATAGCATAAATAAACTAGTACATGTAATAGCATAATTAAACTAGTACATTGAATAGCATAAATAAACTAGTACATTGAATAGCATAAATAAACTAGTACATTGAATAGCATAAATAAACTAGTACATTGAATAGCATAAATAAACTAGTACATTGAATAGCATAAATAAACTAGTACATTTAATAGCATAAATAAACTAGAACATTTAAATAGCATAAATAAACTAGTACATTGAATAGCATAAATAAACTAGTACATTTAATAGCATAAATAAACTAGAACATTTAAATAGCATAAATAAACTAGTACATTTAATAGCATAAATAAACTAGTACATTTAATAGCATAAATAAACTAGTACATTTAATAGCATAAATAAACTAGTACATTTAATAGCATAAATAAACTAGTACATTTAATAGCTCAGTTCATGAAAATATCTTTTTCCTCTCCGTATCCAGAATGTGCATAAATGAGGCCCATAATTTGCCTGTTGGTTTTCCAACCCTGTACTCAGTTTCTTCTTCACATCAGCTAAGATGATATAGCCTAGGCTCCCCATACTCAACTGGCGGACCACGGACCGGGTCCGGACCCAGAACGGGTAAGGTAACCCTGGTATCATATAAACACACAAGACATGGAAGAATGCGTAGAATTACAGGAAATGGGCTTTAAACCAGAAACATGCAAAATGTGAAGTATTTTAGGAAGTTAGCTTTAAAACTGTTAGATATTATTTCTGCCAACCAGAGGGGTGAATAATTTGGGGAAGAGAGTTGGAGGTTGGTTACTACGCTGATAAATTACATTATCCATTCGGACCTTTTCCACCTAGGAAATTTGTGTGACTGGACCTTCTCAAATAGTACTTGACTATCCCTGGCCTAGGCTATCATTCCCTCCTCTCCCACAACAAGTAGGCCTATAGCCTATTTAACGGGCAGTGAGCAGTGGCTGGTTTTAATACAGTGAATTGACACATTTGGTTTGATGAAAGGGGACCCGACAATCATTTAAGAGAACAAAATGGAAATGTGTGGAACTCTTACATTTTAGTCCTTCAGGCTAGAACACAAGTCAAGTCTTCCTCCCTGACATATGGATATATTCTCAATCCATTCCTTACTTAGTTTGATGTGTATTTAGGTATATACTGTGAAACTGGTAGATATTACTGCACTGTCAGAGCTAGAAGCACAAGCATTTCACTACACCGCTATAACATCTGCTAAATACGTGTGTGATCAATACAATTTGATTTGATTTGCAATCCTGTCGGAATTTTAATATTTTCTCACAGATCCGAGGCCCGTGGTCATTGAGCGGGATCTGACCCTGGATCCGAGGGTTAACTACAGGTCGGATCTGGTGTAATCGGGTCGGGGTAGATCCGTGAAGACCTCTACTTTAAGAAATTTCCCCTCGGGGATCAATAAAGTATACATCTATCTATCTATCTATCTATCTATCTATCTATCTATCTATCTATCTATCTATCTATCTATGCTCCCATCAGACTCTAGGCTGGGCCCTCTGCTGCTCCCGCTGGTCAGATGGTGAATTGCAGAAGCGTCATAATCACTGTGGACCAGCTGGTGCTGCTGTTGCTTCATATTTCATCACATCTCTCCCTCCTCTCCTTCATCTACACTGATATGTAAACACGGGACAGGTGAAAAGAGCATGGAAGTTGAGCAAGCCTACTGGTAAACGTTGCATATACCTATCTACACTGAACAAAAATATAAACGCAACATGCAATTTATAAAGATGTTACTGAGTTACAGATCATATACCGTAAGGAAATCTGTCAATGGAAATGAATTCATTAGGCCCTAATCTATGGGTTTCACATGACTGGGAATATATATGTATCTGTTGGTCACAGATACCTTGCGAAAAAGGTACTGTAGGTGTGTGGATCAGAAAACCAGCCAGTATCTGGTGTAACCACCATTAGCCTCATGCAGCGCGACATCTCCTTCACGTAGAGTTGATAAGGCTGTTTATTGTGGCCTTTGGAATACAAAAATCATGTATGTCATATAAAATATATTCACCCCAAGATCTTGAGATCTTGCAAGGTCTTGAGAATCAGCTGTACATGTGTTGGGAGAATGCACTGTGCATGCAGAGGGTTGCAATTCCATTGAATTGGGGATAGTTTAACCAAAAGACCTAGAATTGCCTTGTTTATCCCACTATAAAGGTTCACTGTTATAAGCGAAGTTTATTTTATTAATTTAAGCAAAATTCCCAGAATTCCAGGGCTTAACTCAAAAATGTACCGGAAAGTTTCCGACCCTTTGCAATCCTATCAGCCGGTGATTGTTAAGCAAGTAACTGCCAGTCTCACTGTAATTGACCGTTAATTAACAAACACATTTAGTATTTCCAGGCTTCAACACACAGACTACAAGCCACTGATGCAGACCTTTGGAACATCTACATTTTAAAGTCTAATAAATCCATGTAATATAGCCTACATTCACAATAGATCCATGTAATATAACCTACATTCACAATATATCCATTATTTATTTTAGACAGGTGTATAGAAACATGATATGGAGAAAATATAGTCTATTTCAGAAGAACAGAATAACATATTCTGAGTTGTCCTTATGTTAGGTACGATATGGCTGTGCCATGTGGCTGTGGCTTAACTAGTTCATTTAGCAGACAAGGGTTAGGGTTAGGACAAGATATGATTATAATTCCATGACATCACTTTACAGTAGAGATTGGAAACCTTAATTGGTCTAGATTGGAAACCTTAATTGGTCTACACGGACAAGTTCTTGCCTGGTTTAGATCTTATGTGTCGGAGAGATATCAGTTCGTCTCCGTGGATGGTTTGTCCTCTGACAAATCAATTGTAAGTTCCCGTGTTCAAGGTTCCGTTTTAGGGCCACTATTGTTTTCACTATATATTTTACCTCTTGGTGATGTCATTCGGAAACATAATGTTAACTTCCATTGCTATGCTGACGACACACAGCTGTACGTTTCGATGAAACATGGTGATGCCCAAAAATTGCCCAGGAAGCCTGTGTTTCAGACATAAGGAAGTGGATGGCGGCAAATGTTTTAATTTTAAACTCTGACAAAACAGAGATGCTAGTTCTAGGTCCCAAGAAACAAAGATAACTGCTTTTGGATCTGACAATTGATGGTTGTACAGTCGTCTCCCAAAAAACTGTGAAGGACCTCGGCGTTACCCTGGACCCTGATCCATCTTTTAACAAACATATTTCAAGGATAGCTTTTTTCCATCTTCGTAACGTTGCAAAAATCTGACATTTTTGTCCAAAAATGATGCTGAAAAGCTAATCCATGGTTTTGTCACTTCTAGATTAGATTACTGCAATGCTCTACTCTCCGGCTACCTGGATAAAGCACTAAATAAATTTCAATTAGTGCTGAATTTGGTGGGACGACCTGTCCTAGGTAGTTATATACAAGGAAAAGGCATTTTTGTTTATTTTAATTGCAGAACATTTTCAACGTTTTTTGTTTTTTTGTGATTTGTTAAATTGGGGAACCTTTATCTGTCAATAGTGTTGAAGTGAAGATTACATCTGTCCAAATATGTAAAAAAAATAAAAAAAAGAGAACATTCCAGGTGTACTTCTGTTCAATCTGTACCGTTTACATTTTAGGGTTAATGTTTCGTTCAGCACAAGCCGTTCCGCAAAGTAGCCAACATTCAAGAGAACTGAACACAATCTATCAAATAGTCCTTATCGTAACATTAAAGACCACTACAAATAGTCCTTATCGTAACATTAAAGACCACTACAAATAGTCCTTATCGTAACATTAAAGACCACTACAAATAGTCCTCATCGTAACATTAAAGACCACTACAAATAGTCCTCATCGTAACATTAAAGACCACTACAAATAGTCCTTATCGTAACATTAAAGACCACTACAAATAGTCCTTATCGTAACATTAAAGACCACTACAAATAGTCCTTATCGTAACATTAAAGACCACTACAAATAGTCCTTATCGTAACATTAAAGACCACTACAAATAGTCCTTATCGTAACATTAAAGACCACTACAAATAGTCCTTATCGTAACATTAAAGACCACTACAAATAGTCCTTATCATAACATTAAAGACCACTACAAATAGTCCTTATCGTAACATTAAAGACCACTACAAATAGTCCTTATCGTAACATTAAAGACCACTACAAATAGTCCTTATCATACGAGTATTTTCACAAGGATGATTACACTATCGTTCTCTTTCTCTCTCACACTGACAAGACACAGACACTGAATGGGGCTAAAGTCTTTATTAGAAATCATTTACATTATTTATTTATTGTATAAAGTAACAACAGAAACCCAGACAGGGAGGTGGGGGTTAAATCATCAACTAGTTTATGACCCTGAACACAGCGCTTATAACCCTTTAATAAACAATAACACTTCATAAATTAGTCTTGATAGAAAAGAGAGGAAGGGGATCCCAGAGAGAGAGATAGACGTGTTGGTAGAAAGATTTACTACAAGCTAGAGACAGAGAAAGAGAGAGAGAGAGAGAGAGGGGGAGAGAGGATCTGAGACACGGCTGTGAGAGACAGAGAGAGAGAGAGAGAGAGAGGGGGAGAGAGGATCTGAGACACGGCTGTGAGAGACAGAGAGAGAGAGAGAGAGGGGGAGAGAGGATCTGAGACACGGCTGTGAGAGACAGAGAGAGAGAGAGAGAGAGAGAGGGGGAGAGAGGATCTGAGACACAGCTGTGAGAGACAGAGAGAGAGAGGACAAGGGGGAGAGAGGATCTGAGACACGGCTGTGAGAGAGAGAGGACAAGGGGGAGAGAGGATCTGAGACACGGCTGTGAGAGAGAGAGGACAAGGGGGAGAGAGGATCTGAGACACGGCTGTGAGAGAGAGAGAACAAGGGGG
>CM042412.1:408656-421156 GCA_023634145.1 Thymallus thymallus
CCCCGATTGCTCAGTTTTTCCAGGCAGCCAGCTCTAGGAAGTCTTGGTGCTTCCAAACTTCTTCCATTTAAGAATGATGGAGGCCACTGTGTTCTTGGGGACCTTCAATGCTGCAGAAATGTTTTGGTACCCTTCCCCAAATCTGTGCCTCGACACAATCCTGTCTCGGAGCTCTATGGACAATTCCTTTGACCTCATGGCTTAGTTTTTGCTCTGACATGCACTGTCAACTGTTGGACCCTATATAGACAGGTTTGCCTTTCCAAATCATGTGCAATCAATTGAATTCACCACAGGTGAACTCCAATCAAGTTGTAGAAACATCTCAAAGATGATTAATGGAAACAGGAAGCACCTGAGCTCAATGTAGAGTCTCATAGCAAAGGGTCTGAATACTTATGTAAATAAGATATCCGTTTTTCCGAATGCACTGTGTTTCATGCGGCGTATGTATAACATAACAGTTATACAGAATGACATAATTGTTACTCCGTATGGACAGTTTTAACTTATTCTACAGGCAATTGCTTGGCCACCAATCAAAAACCTATGACCTTCATCTGCAGCTTTTAAATGTTCTTTTACATCCAATATGCCATTTAAAAATAAAAACTAATGTTTTTTAAGCGTTGTACCGTATGACACAGAATGTTTTATCATAATGCATCAGTGACCAAAAAGGTGAAATTATCAACATTTTAGGAGAGATTACTGACCTTTCTGCACTGTGTGGAGGTCAACAGTATCGACACCCCCCAACCAGTAGTATCGACACCCCCCAACCAGTAGTATCGACACCCCCCAACCAGTAGTATCGACACCCCCCACCCAGTAGTATCGACATCCCCCAACCAGTAGTATCGACACCCCCCAACCAGTAGTATCGACACCCCCCAACCAGTAGTATCGACACCCCCCAACCAGTAGTATCGACACCCCCCAACCAGTAGTATCGACACCCCCCAACCAGTAGTATCGACACCCCCCAACCAGTAGTATCGACACCCCCCAACCAGTAGTATCGACACCCCCCAACCAGTAGTATCGACACCCCCCAACCAGTAGTATCGACACCACAACCAGTAGTATCGACACCACAACCAGTAGTATCGACACCACAACCAGTAGTATCGACACCACAACCAGTAGTATCAACACCACAACCAGTAGTATCAACACCACAACCAGTAGTATCAACACCACAACCAGTAGTATCAACACCACAACCAGTAGTATCAACACCACAACCAGTAGTATCAACACCACAACCAGTAGTATCAACACCACAAGGTTGTGTGTGTGTGTGTCTTACCCATTCTATGAGAAGGGGTGTGTTGTGATTGGTCCAGTCCATTAGTTGTGTTGTGAGTTGTGAGATGAAGACGGCAGCATCTTTAGTTCTGTCCCAGTTGTGCTCCAGTACCGGACCCAACACACCCACACACTCTGAGTAGTAGTAGGGAGTGTTGGTCTCCAACCAGCTACACACGCACAGAAATAAATACCAATTTCATTATTTTGGATACAAAAATCACTTCAGTCTACACTTGAATGTCTAAAACCTGATATAACAAGTGATAATGGTTGTATATTTTTAAAAGCTGACCCACAAATTAATTTTGAAGTCAAAAACATTTATAAATGCGGCCCGTCCTTAGAGAGGTCAGAGATTACCTGAAGCCCTGTTGTGAGTAGAGGGTGACTTTACTCCAGGCCTGTTGAGACACGCCCATCAACCCTGAACTATGGAGATACCTCGCTGTGGTGGAGTCTACACACACATGGGCAGATTGGTTTACAGTTGCATAGGCTGAGGAAGTCTGTTTGTGGTGTGTGTGTGTAGTGTGTGTGTCTGTGTGTCTGTGTGTCTGTGTGTCTGTGTGTCTGTGTGTCTGTGTGTCTGTGTGTCTGTGTGTCTGTGTGTCTGTGTGTCTGTGTGTCTGTGTGTCTGTGTGTCTGTGTGTCGTGTGTACCTGTAAAGGATCCGCGTGATCTGATGTCGTGTGTAATGAACCCGGCAGCAAACACCAGTAAAGCCATGAATAGTCTGGACCAGGGGAAACCTCGTCCTGACAATTTCAACTGGAGACACTACAGACAGAAGGGAGAGGAGAGGAGAGGTAGAGGGAGAGGAGAGGTAGAGGAGAGGAGAGGAGAGGTAGAGGTAGAGGTAGAGGAGAGGTAGTGGGAGAGGAGAGGAGAGGTAGTGGGAGAGGAGAGGAGAGGTAGTGGGAGAGGAGAGGAGAGGTAGTGGGAGAGGAGAGGAGAGGTAGTGGGAGAGGAGAGGAGAGGTAGTGGGAGAGGAGAGGAGAGGTAGTGGGAGAGGAGAGGAGAGGTAGAGGAGAGGAGAGGTAGAGGAGAGGAGAGGAGAGGTAGTGGAGAGGAGAGGAGAGGTAGTGGGAGAGGAGAGGAGAGGTAGTGGGAGAGGAGAGGAGAGGTAGTGGGAGAGGAGAGGAGAGGTAGTGGGAGAGGAGAGGAGAGGTAGTGGGAGAGGAGAGGAGAGGTAGTGGGAGAGGAGAGGAGAGGTAGTGGGAGAGGAGAGGAGAGGTAGTGGGAGAGGAGAGGAGAGGTAGTGGGAGAGGAGAGGAGAGGTAGTGGGAGAGGTAGTGGAGAGGTGGAGGTTTATAATTTGTACAGTACTAGTCCTCTATAAATATGTTTCCTAAAAGCGTTTAGCACTTTTCAAGACATTTTGAAGGTATTCTGTTTGTAAATGAAAAGTGTATCTCACGTGACAGAGTGTGTTACAGTCCTGTAGGTCAGTCGAGTTAGCCGTGTCTCTCAGCTCCTCATTGGTCACTCTGAACGACTTGACGGTCTCCTGCAGCCAACCACGCAACTACAAGAAACAAAGCTTTATTAATACAATACAACCAAGTTTTATTGCTCCACTTCCAGCAGTGGAGGATGAGCCCTAACCTAGTCTGGGTACAAGTCTGTTTAGATAACATCCTACTAACCTAGTCTGGGTACAAGTCTGTTTAGATAACATCCTACTAACCTAGTCTGGGTACAAGTCTGTTTAGATAACATCCTACTAACCTAGTCTGGGTACAAGTCTGTTTAGATAACATCCTACTAACCTAGTCTGGGTACAAGTCTGTTTAGATAACATCCTACTAACCTAGTCTGGGTACAAGTCTGTTTAGATAACATCCTACTAACCTAGTCTGGGTACAAGTCTGTTTAGATAACATCCTACTAACCTAGTCTGGGTACAAGTCTGTTTAGATAACATCCTACTAACCTAGTCTGGGTACAAGTCTGTTTAGATAACATCCTACTAACCTAGTCTGGGTACAAGTCTGTTTAGATAACATCCTACTAACCTAGTCTGGGTACAAGTCTGTTTAGATAACATCCTACTAACCTAGTCTGGGTACAAGTCTGTTTAGATAACATCCTACTAACCTAGTCTGGGTACAAGTCTGTTTAGATAACATCCTACTAACCTAGTCTGGGTACAAGTCTGTTTAGATAACATCCTACTAACCTAGTCTGGGTACAAGTCTGTTTAGATAACATCCTACTAACCTAGTCTGGGTACAAGTCTGTTTAGATAACATCCTACTAACCTAGTCTGGGTACAAGTCTGTTTAGATAACATCCTACTAACCTAGTCTGGGTACAAGTCTGTTTAGATAACATCCTACTAACCTAGTCTGGGTACAAGTCTGTTTAGATAACATCCTACTAACCTAGTCTGGGTACAAGTCTGTTTAGATAACATCCTACTAACCTAGTCTGGGTACAAGTCTGTTTAGATAACATCCTACTAACCTAGTCTGGGTACAAGTCTGTTTAGATAACATCCTACTAACCTAGTCTGGGTACAAGTCTGTTTAGATAACATCCTACTAACCTAGTCTGGGTACAAGTCTGTTTAGATAACATCCTACTAACCTAGTCTGGGTACAAGTCTGTTTAGATAACATCCTACTAACCTAGTCTGGGTACAAGTCTGTTTAGATAACATCCTACTAACCTAGTCTGGGTACAAGTCTGTTTAGATAACATCCTACTAACCTAGTCTGGGTACAAGTCTGTTTAGATAACATCCTACTAACCTAGTCTGGGTACAAGTCTGTTTAGATAACATCCTACTAACCTAGTCTGGGTACAAGTCTGTTTAGATAACATCCTACTAACCTAGTCTGGGTACAAGTCTGTTTAGATAACATCCTACTAACCTAGTCTGGGTACAAGTCTGTTTAGATAACATCCTACTAACCTAGTCTGGGTACAAGTCTGTTTAGATAACATCCTACTAACCTAGTCTGGGTACAAGTCTGTTTAGATAACATCCTACTAACCTAGTCTGGGTACAAGTCTGTTTAGATAACATCCTACTAACCTAGTCTGGGTACAAGTCTGTTTAGATAACATCCTACTAACCTAGTCTGGGTACAAGTCTGTTTAGATAACATCCTACTAACCTAGTCTGGGTACAAATCTGTTTAAGTAACATCCTACTAACCTAGTCTGGGTACAAGTCTGTTTAGATAACATCCTACTAACCTAGTCTGGGTACAAGTCTGTTTAGATAACATCCTACTAACCTAGTCTGGGTACAAGTCTGTTTAGATAACATCCTACTAACCTAGTCTGGGTACAAGTCTGTTTAGATAACATCCTACTAACCTAGTCTGGGTACAAGTCTGTTTAGATAACATCCTACTAACCTAGTCTGGGTACAAGTCTGTTTAGATAACATCCTACTAACCTAGTCTGGGTACAAGTCTGTTTAGATAACATCCTACTAACCTAGTCTGGGTACAAGTCTGTTTAGATAACATCCTACTAACCTAGTCTGGGTACAAGTCTGTTTAGATAACATCCTACTAACCTAGTCTGGGTACAAGTCTGTTTAGATAACATCCTACTAACCTAGTCTGGGTACAAGTCTGTTTAGATAACATCCTACTAACCTAGTCTGGGTACAAGTCTGTTTAGATAACATCCTACTAACCTAGTCTGGGTACAAATCTGTTTAAGTAACATCCTACTAACCTAGTCTGGGTACAAGTCTGTTTAGATAACATCCTACTAACCTAGTCTGGGTACAAGTCTGTTTAGATAACATCCTACTCCTCTACCTCTACTTGAGGCCTAAAGGTCCACTGGTCTTTAATAAACAATTGTTTTTAATGGACTTAGAGATCTGATTGGATAACCCTCATAGCTATCCATAGCTCTCTTTCTCCACAGATTGCATTGGTTAGCAACCGTTTGTTTGTCCAGATGAAACCAGTTGGAATCAGACGCGATAAAGTCTTTTACAGGTTGAAATCTGGTCGGGACGCCATATAACCAGATCACAACCATATTAAGAAGTCTTCTTCATGACATCAGGAAAAATAGTTCTTATTTTGGTTGATATGTGGTTTATGGTTTAAATCTGATTAAACTACTGACCAGTTATCTAAATGTTACTAAATTTATAGACACCAATCTATATAAATATGTGCATATAAGATGATTCCGCTTTAGCACACTTGGCAGACAACAGCTGGCAGACAACAGCTGGCAGACAACAGCTGGCAGACAACAGCTGGCAGACAACAGCTGGCAGACAACAGCTGGCAGACAACAGCTGGCAGAGCGCACCAAAGCGCGGCATACTCTTTTTCAGAAATAGGACCAGTTGAGGTGTTTATTCGGAAGGTGATGAAATACCAATTTACAAAAACAAAGAAATGGGATATATTTCACCTGCAAGTCATCACATTTGCTAGGTCATTACAAGCTCAAATGTGTGACAGTCCCAAATGTAGAGAATCTCCAATGCTACAAATGCTTTTGCTACAGGCTATGGTAGTGTTTCTGTAGATGCAGTCCACCCAGTTGAAAGGTGTTCAAGGCTACCAGCATGTAAGATAAACATGAACAGTAATACAGGATACCCTTACAAAATGTCACTGCACTTAAAATGCAGTAAGACTGCAGTACAATGAAATAATGGTTGTTTAATTAATGATATCTGGTAGATTGCTGTGTGTAGGCTTCTAATGGTAGTCTTTCATCTGTGTTCGCTAACTGCACTGTTTATTGATAGTCACATCTGTGTTAGCTAACTGCACTGTTTATTGATAGTCTCATCTGTGTTAGCTAACTGCACTGGTTATTGATAGTCTCATCTGTGTTAGCTAACTGCACTGTTTATTGATAGTCACATCTGTGTTAGCTAACTGTTTATTGATAGTCACATCTGTGTTAGCTAACTGTTTATTGATAGTCACATCTGTGTTAGCTAACTGTTTATTGATAGTCACATCTGTGTTAGCTAACTGTTTATTGATAGTCACATCTGTGTTAGCTAACTGTTTATTGATAGTCACATCCGTGTTAGCTAACTGTTTATTGATAGTCACATCCGTGTTAGCTAACTGTTTATTGGTAGTCTCATCTGTGTTAGCTAACTGTTTATTGGTAGTCACATCTGTGTTAGCTAACTGTTTATTGGTAGTCTCATCTGTGTTAGCTAACTGTTTATTGGTAGTCACATCTGTGTTAGCTAACTGTTTATTGGTAGTCACATCTGTGTTAGCTAACTGTTTATTGATAGTCTCATCTGTGTTAGCTAACTGTTTATATATTTTATTTCAATATCCTACTACAATACACCAGGATTGACATAAACCCTATTAATTAATTAATTCAGTGCTTCACTACACCGTACAGTAGAATATTCAGTGTTTCACTACACCGTACAGTAGAATATTTAGTGTTTCAGTACACCGTACAGTAGAATATTCAGTGTTTCACTACCCCGTACAGTAGAATATTTAGTGTTTCACTACCCCGTACAGTAGAATATTTAGTTTCACTACCCCGTACAGTAGAATATTTAGTGTTTCACTACACCGTACAGTAGAATATTTAGTGTTTCACTACACCGTACAGTAGAATATTTAGTGTTTCACTACACCGTACAGTAGAATAATCAGTGCTTCACTACACCGTACAGTAGAATATTCAGTGCTTCACTACCCGTACAGTAGAATATTTAGTGTTTCACTACCCCGTACAGTAGAATATTCAGTGCTTCACTACCCCGTACAGTAGAATATTCAGTGCTTCACTACCCCGTACAGTAGAATATTCAGTGCTTCACTACACCGTACAGTAGAATATTCAGTGCTTCACTACCCGTACAGAAGAATATTCAGTAATTCACTACCCCGTACAGTAGAATATTCAGTGCTTCACTACACCGTACAGTAGAATATTCAGTGCTTCACTACCCCGTACAGTAGAATATTCAGTGCTTCACTACACCGTACAGTAGAATATTCAGTGCTTCACTACCCGTACAGAAGAATATTTAGTGTTTCACTACACCGTACAGTAGAATATTCAGTGTTTCACTACACCGTACAGTAGAATATTTAGTGTTTCACTACCCGTACAGTAGAATATTTAGTGTTTCACTACCCCGTACAGTAGAATATTTAGTGTTTCACTACCCCGTACAGTAGAATATTTAGTGTTTCACTACACCGTACAGTAGAATATTCAGTGCTTCACTACCCCGTACAGTAGAATATTTAGTGTTTCACTACACCGTACAGTAGAATATTTAGTGTTTCACTACACCGTACAGTAGAATATTTAGTGTTTCACTACCCCGTACAGTAGAATATTTAGTGTTTCACTACCCCGTACAGTAGAATATTTAGTGTTTCACTACCCCGTACAGTAGAATATTTAGTGTTTCACTTCCCCGTACAGTAGAATATTTAGTGTTTCACTACCCCGTACAGTAGAATATTTAGTGTTTCACTACCCGTACAGTAGAATATTTAGTGTTTCACTACCCGTACAGTAGAATATTTAGTGTTTCACTACCCGTACAGTAGAATATTTAGTGTTTCACTACCCCGTACAGTAGAATATTTAGTGTTTCACTACCCGTACAGTAGAATATTTAGTGTTTCACTACCCGTACAGTAGAATATTTAGTGTTTCACTACCCCGTACAGTAGAATATTTAGTGTTTCACTACACCGTACAGTAGAATATTTAGTGTTTCACTACCCGTACAGTAGAATATTCAGTGTTTCACTACCCCGTACAGTAGAATATTCAGTGCTTCACTACCCTGTACAGTAGAATATTTAGTGCTTCACTACCCCGTACAGTAGAATATTTAGTGTTTCACTACCCCGTACAGTAGAATATTTAGTGTTTCACTACCCGTACAGTAGAATATTCAGTGCTTCACTACACCGTACAGTAGAATATTTAGTGTTTCACTACCCGTACAGTAGAATATTTAGTGTTTCACTACCCGTACAGTAGAATATTCAGTGTTTCACTACCCCGTACAGTAGAATATTCAGTGTTTCACTACCCCGTACAGTAGAATATTCAGTGTTTCACTACCCCGTACAGTAGAATATTTAGTGTTTCACTACCCCGTACAGTAGAATATTTAGTGTTTCACTACCCGTACAGTAGAATATTCAGTGCTTCACTACACCGTACAGTAGAATATTTAGTGTTTCACTACCCCGTACAGTAGAATATTTTGTGTTTCACTACCCGTACAGTAGAATATTTAGTGTTTCACTACACCGTACAGTAGAATATTCAGTGCTTCACTACACCGTACAGTAGAATATTCAGTGCTTCACTACACCGTACAGTAGAATATTTAGTGTTTCACTACCCCGTACAGTAGAATATTCAGTGCTTCACTACACCGTACAGTAGGTGGCAACAGTACACAAGTAGGTGTAGTGCCATAAAACCTTCATTAAGAAGAACCATAAGTTTGGAATCTGTGTTTCACGCTCGGCGCACAGGCAGTCTGCTGGAGAGCATCTCTCAACATGGGACAGAGCACCCAGTAAGCTACACAACAGCACAGCTGGAAAACAATGAGTTTCTCAGAAAACTTGGAGAAGATTTCAAGTGGTAGTCCTTGTCCTCCTGCATTCTGGTTTTACTTTTGTAAGTAAAGCAGCGGCTTGTTGGGGAGAAGAACATCAATAAAGTATTTGCTAGCTAGCTACTGTAGCTAAATGTAATTATTTTCCTGTTGTAGGCATTGGTTGAGCTAGCTAGCTACTGTAGCTAAATGTAATTATGTTCCTGTTGTAGGCATTGGTTGAGCCAGCTAGCTACTGTAGCTAAATGTAATTATGTTCCTGTTGTAGGCATTGGTTGAGCCAGCTAGCTACTGTAGCTAAATGTAATTATGTTCCTGTTGTAGGCATTGGTTGAGCTAGCTAGCTACTGTAGCTAAATGTAATTATGTTCCTGTTGTATGCATTGGTTGAGCTGGCTAGCTACTGTAGCTAAATGTAATTATGTTCCTGTTGTAGGCATTGGTTGAGCTAGCTAGCTACTGTAGCTAAAGGTAATTATGTTCCTGTTGTAGGCATTGGTTGAGCCAGCTAGCTACTGTAGCTAAATGTAATTATGTTCCTGTTGTAGGCATTGGTTGAGCCAGCTAGCTACTGTAGCTAAATGTAATTATGTTCCTGTTGTAGGCATTGGTTGAGCTAGCTAGCTAGCTACTGTAGCTAAATGTAATTATGTTCCTGTTGTAGGCATTGGTTGAGCTAGCTAGCTACTGTAGCTAAAGGTAATTATGTTCCTGTTGTAGGCATTGGTTGAGCCAGCTAGCTACTGTAGCTAAAGGTAATTATGTTCCTGTTGTAGGCATTGGTTGAGCTAGCTAGCTAGCTACTGTAGCTAAATGTAATTATTTTCCTGTTGTAGGCATTGGTTGAGCCAGCTAGCTACTGTAGCTAAAGGTAATTATGTTCCTGTTGTAGGCATTGGTTGAGCTAGCTAGCTAGCTACTGTAGCTAAATGTAATTATGTTCCTGTTGTAGGCATTGGTTGAGCCAGCTAGCTACTGTAGCTAAATGTAATTATTTTCCTGTTGTAGGCATTGGTTGAGCTAGCTAGCTACTGTAGCTAAATGTAATTATTTTCCTGTTGTAGGCATTGGTTGAGCTAGCTAGCTACTGTAGCTAAATGTAATTATGTTCCTGTTGTAGGCATTGGTTGAGCTAGCTAGCTACTGTAGCTAAATGTAATTATGTTCCTGTTGTAGGCATTGGTTGAGCCAGCTAGCTACTGTAGCTAAAGGTAATTATTTTCCTGTTGTAGGCATTGGTTGAGCCAGCTAGCTACTGTAGCTAAAGGTAATTATGTTCCTGTTGTAGGCATTGGTTGAGCTAGCTAGCTACTGTAGCTAAATGTAATTATTTTCCTGTTGTAGGCATTGGTTGAGCTAGCTAGCTACTGTAGCTAAATGTAATTATGTTCCTGTTGTAGGCATTGGTTGAGCTAGCTAGCTACTGTAGCTAAATGTAATTATTTTCCTGTTGTAGGCATTGGTTGAGCTAGCTAGCTACTGTAGCTAAATGTAATTATTTTCCTGTTGTAGGCATTGGTTGAGCTAGCTAGCTACTGTAGCTAAATGTAATTATGTTCCTGTTGTAGGCATTGGTTGAGCTAGCTAGCTACTGTAGCTAAATGTAATTATGTTCCTGTTGTAGGCATTGGTTGAGCTAGCTAGCTAGCTACTGTAGCTAAATGTAATTATTTTCCTGTTGTAGGCATTGGTTGAGCTAGCTAGCTACTGTAGCTAAATGTAATTATGTTCCTGTTGTAGGCATTGGTTGAGCTAGCTAGCTACTGTAGCTAAATGTAATTATTTTCCTGTTGTAGGCATTGGTTGAGCCAGCTAGCTACTGTAGCTAAATGTAATTATTTTCCTGTTGTAGGCATTGGTTGAGCCAGCTAGCTACTGTAGCTAAATGTAATTATTTTCCTGTTGTAGGCATTGGTTGAGCCAGCTAGCTACTGTAGCTAAATGTAATTATGTTCCTGTTGTAGGCATTGGTTGAGCTAGCTAGCTAACATTTTGACTTGTTTAGTTAATGAGAGTAAATGTGTGTGAGAGAATCATAATAACTTCTGAAAACATTGTCATACTATGTGTGTACCTGTAGAGAGAGGGGGAGGAGAGATTTGTTGTGTTAGCTGTAAGAGTGAGACAGATGGTACATTAATACATGAAACAAGGTAAGCTAGCCTAATTGTTGAAACATGTCCCCCCCCCCAATATGGATGTGAATATTTAGTTGATTAATCAGAGATCCTTGTATATGACAACACCATACATTTAACATGCAGCTCCTCCCTCAACACTCATTATAATGGTTCAACTCTCTCCCTTCCCTCAGGCCCCTACTCCACCACTACCACATATCTACAACACACTGTGTTCCCTCAGGCCCCTACTCCACCACTACCACATATCTACAACACACTGTGTTCCCTCAGGCCCCTACTCCACCACTACCACATATCTACAACACACTGTGTTCCCTCAGGCCCCTACTCCACCACTACCACAAATCTACAACACACTGTGTTCCCTCAGGCCCCTACTCCACCACTACCACATATCTACAACACACTGTGTTCCCTCAGGCCCCTACTCCACCACTACCACATATCTACAGTACAACACACTGTGTTCCCTCAGGACCCTACTCCACCACTACCACATATCTACAACACACTGTGTTCCCTCAGGCCCCTACTCCACCACTACCACATATCTACAACACACTGTGTTCCCTCAGGCCCCTACTCCACCACTACCACATATCTACAACACACTGTGTTCCCTCAGGCCCCTACTCCACCACTACCACATATCTACAGTACAACACACTGTGTTCCCTCAGGCCCCTACTCCACCACTACCACATATCTACAGTACAACACACTGTGTTCCCTCAGGGCCCATCTCCACCACTACCACATATCTACAGTACAACACACTGTGTTCCCTCAGGCCCCTACTCCACCACTACCACATATCTACAATACAACACACTGTGTTCCCTCAGGCCCCTACTCCACCACTACCACATATCTACAACACAACACACTGTGTTCCCTCAGGCCCCTACTCCACCACTACCACATATCTACAACACACTGTGTTCCCTCAGGCCCCTACTCCACCACTACCACATACCTACAACACACTGTGTTCCCTCAGGCCCCTACTCCACCACTACCACATATCTACAATACAACACACTGTGTTCCCTCAGGCCCCTACTGCACCACTACCACATATCTACAACACACTGTGTTCCCTCAGGCCCCTACTCCACCACTACCACATATCTACAATACAATACACTGTGTTCCCTCAGGCCCCTACTCCACCACTACCACATATCTACAACACACTGTGTTCCCTCAGGCCCCTACTCCACCACTACCACATATCTACAATACAACACTCTGTGTTCCCTCAGGCCCCTACTCCACCACTACCACATATCTACAATACAACACTCTGTGTTCCCTCAGGCTCCTACTCCACCACTACCACATATCTACAACACACTGTGTTCCCTCAGGCCCCTACTCCACCACATATCTACAATACAACACACTGTGTTCCCTCAGGCCCCTACTCCACCACTACCACATATCTACAACACACTGTGTTC